>PVJA010000905.1:0-143640 GCA_004027025.1 Myocastor coypus | reverse complement strand
GGCTCCGTGTACCAGAGTCTGAAAAGGCTGGAGGGGAGAGATGGAGAGTGGATGAGAAGGTGGGGGACAGTAGCGCAGAGCTGGGGGTGCAGCAGTCAGCAGGAAGTTGAGAGCAGCAGTACGAAGGGAATTGCTGGGGTCCTTTGATGTGGGGGAGCCTCAGGTGGGGGCATTTCCAGGCTCCCACTGTCCCCGTGGCCCCTCATGAGAGCCAGGGTTGGGTACAGGTGGAGGGAGGTGCCGACAAGAGACCAAAGGCAAGGACAGTATGTGGCTTCCCTGGGGTGGCCGAGAGGTCACCCGGAGGGGGGGCCCCTGCCTGAGGAGGATGTGCTGACGGCTGAGGGACCAGCCTCAGGTGACTGAGAGGTGAGAGATGGAAGGGACAAATGATGGCTCCCATGTTTCAAGACACTGTGGGACCAACAAAAAAATTCTCCCAGGTTCTGATTTGGCCAGAGACTGAATTCTGCCAGGCCTGGGCTCCTGCCGGGGAGAGGGAGGGGAGCGGGTGTTTGTGGAGTTGTGCAGTGCATGCAGATGCTTCCAGCTGACAGGGAGCAGCAGCGTGTGGGGGTGAGTCCCCTTTGGTTCTTTCCTGATTTTTTTTTAAAAGCACACGTTTCATGCGAATGCCAACATATACACAGGAGGAAAAAGATACGAACCAATACAGCAACTGCATTTCTCTCCATGAGATGGGACTGCAAGTGATCTTATTTATTTATTTATTTATTTATTTATTTATTTATTTATTCTTTTTGAGACAGGGTCTCACTATGCAGTTCAGGCTGGCCTTGAGCTCATTTTTGTAGCCCAGGCTGGTCTTGAACTCGCACTGATCCTCCTGCCTCAGCCTCCCAAGTCCTGGGATTACAGGCATGTGCCACCACACCTGGCCTTTAAAAAACAAAACAAAAAAAACCCAAAAGCCTACCAGGTGATGCAAATAATCTTAAAAAATCTTAATTCACCACTTCTTTGCATTTCTTTCTTTTTTCTTTTTCTTTTTAAACAACTATGTATGTATGTATGCATGTTATAGCCAGCTCAGCCTACCCTGGGGGTGGGGCTGGCACAGCATGTGGTACCAGGGATCCAACCAAAGTCCCTGCGGTTGCCTAAGCTTGCCAAGCTTGCCTAAGCAGTGGTATCCCTCATCCTGCTGGAGGTGAGCAGTGACCTTCAGGAAGCACGTCCTCAGCTGAGGGCTTTGCAAGACAAAGTCCCACTGAGGCCAGTATGGTTACAGGAAGCACAGTTGTGGCTTAAACTGAAGCCGAAGCAGAACTGTCTCCGTGGCAGCTCAAGGGCCGCTGCGTGGTGCGGCCACGTAGGGCCTAAGTGCCCCGCCTGAGCACCACACAAAGTGGGCGACCTGCATGACGCCCTAGAGTTTTCTTTCTTATTGATCTTTACTTGATCCTTTGATGTATTTTCACTATTTTCCCCTGGGGGTGGGGGGAACAATTCTCAGAGAGTCAGATGAAATTACCCAGGGTTACTAGGTTCGGTTTGGTTTGGTTTAGCTTCCCAGACTGCCTGACTCTAGAGATTAATTTCTTTTTCTTTTTTCCTTTGACTAATTTCTTTTCGGAAATCTTTGGCAGCGCCGGGCCTCACGCCAGGGTCTTTGCCCATGTGAGCACCGCCTTCGCGTCGAGCTGCCCTCCACGGCCCAGAAACACGCGGTGGTCTGCGGGGCGCAAGCAGAGGACCCTCCCCCCCACGCCCCACCCTCACTTCTCATGCAGTTCCACAGGGTGAGGTCGGGGTGCTGAGAGCGCCTCCGTGCAGCTCGGACCCCAGGGAGGGTGAGATACGGCTCATGCAAGCAGGGTGCTGGTGACGATGGTGGCGGATGGAGATGGCGGTGATAACCCTCGTTCCCTACAAAGCCGGGCTAATCACGCGAATGAGATCTCCAGACCCTGATCCGCGGGTGTCCCTGGGCACCTCTGCAAAGTAAAAAACACCGTAATAAGGTTTCCTTTCTTTGAAAATGTTAAGCTATCGCATAAACTGCATCTGTTAATAACTGGGTTTTTTCATTCTTTTTTTAATTTATAAAAGTCATCTGTAAGGGGTTGGGGAGATAGCTCCATAGCACAAGTGCAGATACCACACACACACAAACACACACACACACACACACACACACACACACACACACACGTTGTCTGTAACTGTCAGAGCTTCTCATCAACCTGAAATACAAATATAAGCACCCTGAACAGTCGCAATTCTATGCAAAAGAAATTTGAGCCTTTAGTTTACCTTACCTCTTTATAGAAGATAAATATTCAATCATCGGGAAGGCTTTTCGAACAGTAAAAAAGGTCTGCGGATCTCCTCAGAATCTCCTAAATGGTTTAGGCTGCAGAAGGAAAAAAATGTGTCTACGACGATGCTTCCTGCATTATTTATGAGGACTTAAATGGCAGAGACACCCTAAATATTCATCTGTAAATAAATTAGGGCACATTTGCATATTTGTACAATGGCATATTTTGCAGCCATAAAAGTTATGTTCAGTCTTAGGGTACAGCAAGATTTCTTATGTGGGGCACCAAACTCAGAGGCCATTAAGGAAAAGCTGGTAGATTTGACACGATAAATATTAAAAAGGCTTGTCCTTGAAAGACACCATAAACAAAATTAAAATACGAGTGACAAACTGAGATAAAATATGCAAGAGGAACAATATTAAACCCATGTATTTTTATTTCCCTTGTAAATCACGCTTCTGCCTCCTCTGTCCTCCACGGCTGGCCCATGAGGCTTGATGCCCGAGACAGAGGATTTTGGGGAGCCTGCATCTCCACTCCACCTTCTTTGTCCCTTTCAGCAAGACAAGGGTGTCAAAAGGCAGGCTTCGTGGAGAAAAAGAAAGAAAGAATTGTACCCTGCGGTTTACTTTCTGCTAAATCAAAGGCCCAACTTGGGAGGCTGAGGCAGGAGGATCTGTGAGAATTGAAGACCAGCTTGGGCTACAAAAGTGAGCTCAAGGCCAGCCTGAACTACATAGTGAGACCCTGTCTTAAAAAGACAAAAAAAGAGAAGAAGAAGAAGAAGTGGGAACTAATCATCCCTAGTCCCAGAGGATTATGGGAGGAAGGGAAAGATGGAGGCAGTGGTGAGAGGGCTGGTCCAGACAAAGGCAGCGTTCTAGACAGGAGGGTTGGATGAAAAGAGGCAAAGCAGAATAGAGGCCTCACACCCTGTCCTGTCGAGGTTCCAGGAAGAGAAGCCTCCCAGAGTACCTTTTCTGTATCGAGGATTGTTCTTGTGGGGATCTGAGGTGGGCACAGATTCCACAACTTATTTCTTCTGGTGCCTTTTGGGGGGCTCTGAGTTACTTTAGGAGGCAAAACAAACCCAGGTGCTGGCAGGCCATAAGTGATGTTTCTTGGGCAACGAAATTCCCTCTGCATCCGTAGCTTCCAGCTTGTTTGTTTCCTGTCAGAACCATGGGCAAGGGGGCTGGGGAGATAGCTCCGAGGCACAAGTGCCTGCTGGGCAAGTGCAAGGTCGTGAGTTCGAACCCTGGTCCCACAAAAAAAAAAAAAAAAAAAAAAAAAAAAAAAAAAAAAAAAAAAAAAAAAAAAAAAAAAAAAAAAAGAACCATGGGCAAGTAACCATGGTCACAGCTCTGTCCTAGCATGGATTTTGTGCTGGAAAAGTGTGCTCTTCACTTTGCTGGCTCTGACACTGCTCCTTTTGTCCTGGGAGGCAGTGAAAGGATGGGGCGGATCTTAGGAGCCCTCAGGCTTGATCTATGTTCTGCGTCATTAACCCTAGGGAGTGGGCCTTACTCTTAACTCTGGACTGGCTGCGGCACCTGCATCTCCCAGTGTTGTGTGACCTCTGGCGTCTGCTCTCCACAGCCAGGGCCACAGCAGCCTTAGGCCTCAGGGTGCCTTCTCCACGCATGCCCACCCCGGCCCTCAGCCTGGAGCTGGAGACCTCAGGGCACACCGGTGCCTACCTCCCCACACAGCCTCTTCTCCCCGTCTCACTGTCCTACAAATTCCAGCCAACTTGGTGCCCTGAACTCTTCACGTTTGCCTTTCCCGGTCTTGCAAGAATGCCACGCTGTGTGTGAGACCCGCTCCTGTGCTCCTGTGCTCCGGGGTCCCCAGGAAGAAAGCTGGGCCTGGGTAGAGTTCAGCTCACACACGTCTGGGCGCTCCAGGATCACAGTCTGGTACGGCTTGTTGCCTGGTGCCTGAGAGCGCTTACATAATCTATTTTGTCTGGTTTTAGAGTTGTTTATGGTAGTGGTAGTGGCAATCTGGGATTAGTTAACCCCTCTGCGCTGGAAGCACAAGTCGCTTCCCTTTCCTTCTTCTGAGAGAGGACTTTAGCTGAATCCCCACAAGCAACAGCAAAGGAGCGGCCCTGGTTTGTTTTCTCTTCCTGCAGGTTGGAACGTTGCAGCTGGGATTGCTAGATGTCCACAGAAATCCACTCTCCAGGACAACACAGTGAAAGCAGAGATGGGGAGAAGACAGAGAGAGCGCAGAGGAGGGGAAGACTGTAGGGAAACTCGATGGCCAGCATCACCCAGCAGTCGCTGAGACCATTAACCTAGGAGTTTGTGAGGCTTAGGGAGCCCAAGGAAGCTGAAAGAAGAAACCACATCTTGGCTCACAGCGGTCCAGGGAGAAAAAGCCAAGAGAAAATCTTGAAAGGAGCCAGATAAAAACAGAAATGATGTCTGGCTTCTTGTAAACGCAAAGGAGGCTGCAGGACAGCGAAGTAGCATCTTTAAGCTGCTAAAGAAGAACCCGAGAACTCATAATTTTATATTCTTTGAAAATATACCTAGCTGGGCATGGTGGAACAGCCCTATAATAGCCGTACTTGGAAGGCTGGGGCAGGAGGATGGCCGTGAGTTTGAGGCAAGCCTGAGCTTCCCAGGGAGTTCAAGGCCAGCCTGACTGCATAGTGAGACCTTTTAGAAGGAGAAGGAGGGGGAAGAGGAAGAGGAGGAAAAGGAAAAGGGGAAGAGGAGAAGGACGAGGAGGAAGAAAAGGATGAGGAGGATGAGGAAAAGGGAGAGGAGAAGGAGGAAAAGGTGGAGGAGGAGAAGGAGAAGGAGGAAGAGGAGAAGGAGGAAGAGAAGGAGGAGGAGGGGAGGAAGAGCAGAAGGAGGAGAAGAGGGAGATATACAACAATAATGAGAGTCAAATAAAGACATTTATGCAGACAAAGCTATAGTTTAGCACTTTTTACAATAGCTGAGATATGAAATCTACTGATGTATCCATCAACAAATGATGGATAAATGAAATGTGGAATACTATGCAGCCTTAAAGAAGAAATCCTGTCATTTGCAGCAGCCCAAGTCAGTTCAGGGAACATGGACTGAAATGTACATAGATATTAAAGACCATCTTTCTGTTATTCTAATTCTTAAAGAAATATCTGACATCTTGAGGCAAAATAATAACATCAGATTGTGGAAAGTACCAAACATTTGAAAGCAACACATGACAAAGTAGCACAAAGAATGTGAAGACAAATAAAGCTGTACTGTACTGCTGTGCGATGCCTACGCTTTACAGGACGCGGTGCAGTTTTGTGGTAGATCTCTTGTGGATAGATATTGTAACCCGTACAGCAACCAAAAATTATATCAAGAACAGCAACAGAGGGGCCGGGGAGATAGTCCTGTGGCACAAGTGCCTGCCTGGCAAGTGCAAGGTTGTGACTTCAAACCCTGGTCCCACTAAAAAAAAAAAAAAAAAAAAAAAAAGAACAGCAACAGTAATCATAAAAGTATTTGATTAATCCATAGTAAGGCAGGAAAAAAGACAGGAACAAATGCCAGATTAACAAAAAGAAAACATGCCCCAGGAGGGTTAATTTCAACTTGGCCATTTTGCCATAAAGAATATTAAATTAAATGTACTTAATACTACAGTCAAGAGGAACAGACCATTAGGCTGAAGAGGAAGAATTCAGGATTCAGCTGGGTGCTGTCTCTAAGGGTGAACTTTAAGGAAATAGCCCCAGGTCGAATGTAACAGCAAGGCAAACATGCATCCCATAATCATCACACATAATAATCACCTTTAAGCCACGAGTATGCCTATGGTAATATCAAAGGATGACTCATAATAATACAAGGAAATATTAACCAGGAAGATGCAGGTACCCCAACTATGTATACATTGAACGACAGAACGTCAAAATATATGAAGCAAAAGTTCCCAGTGTCCAAGGAGGCAATTGTCTAAGCTGTAATGATAGCTGGAAATGTTGCTATCCTTCTTCCAGTAACTCAATGACTAGACAAAAAAAAAAAAAAAAAAAAAATCAAGATGGCCATGGATGTGAACAGCACGCTGCCGGCTACCATAGACCCTGCCTGGTGGGAGAGCAGCCACCACACACCCTTTTTATGTGAGCAGGTTGCCCACGGGATAGAACTCACACCTCGACGTGTCAGAAGACTGCAAAAGTCCAAAGCCTGTGAGTGCCCAAACTGTGACCCCGAATTCACTAATTTATCACAAACTGCTACC
Organism: Myocastor coypus; assembly: GCA_004027025.1. NCBI lineage: Eukaryota > Metazoa > Chordata > Mammalia > Rodentia > Myocastoridae > Myocastor > Myocastor coypus. The sequence continues at coordinate 137,107 of PVJA010000905.1, read as the reverse complement.
ACTGCTACTAAGCCTGAGTACTGAGGTCTTAGTTGAGAAAAAAGCAACTTATATATGAACATCTTTTGTCTTAAAAGAAAAACAAATTACCCGCAAACCACAGGTTCCCTGCTGCTGATATAGAATATATTCTCTGACTACATAAAATTAAATTTGAAGCCAATGCATACATATAGCTAGAAAAATCTCCCGGTATTTGGAAATAAGGTCTGTCTAAGGAAGTTCTGGTCAAAAAAAGAAATTGCAAGAGAAAGCAGAACAGGTAAAGCTGGACAACAGTGTAAATCAGCAAAATGCGTGAGATATACTTGGGCAGCAGTTAGAGAAATTACACAGGTTCAGACCTAAGAAAAGAACAGTTTAAAACCAATGCCGAGCCAGGTGCGGTGGTGCACGCCTGTAATCCCAGCACTTGGGAGGCTGCGGCAGAAGGATTGATGTGTGTTTGAGACCAGCCTGGGCTACGAAAGGGAGCTCAAGGCCAGCCTGAGCTGCATAGCAAGACCTTGTCTCAAAAAGACCAAAGAATGCTAAAAAATAAAAAAAATAAAACCAATGCCCAAGTGTCCACATTAAGAAGCAATAAATAATAAAGATGAAAGGAAGCCAGGGAGATAGCTCAGCATAATAAGCACCTGCCCTACAAGCGCAAGGTCCTGAGTTCAATCCCTGGTAATGGAAAAAAAAAAAAAAAAGATGAAAGCAAAAATTACTAATGGGGATAAAAATCAGTCATAGAGAAAATTAACAAAGCCAAAAGCTGGTTTTGAGACATGCTAAAAATCCTTCATGAGACAGATTAGTTAGAGAGAGGAGAGGTGGGGAAGAGGGGAAAAAAAAAAAAAACCCAAATCACCAACATCAGTAATGAAAACGAGGGAGCTGCAGTGCACCCTTAGACCTTGGAACAGCAGAGAAGGACCATTAGGACCGATCTTACGCTGGCAAATCAACAATTTAGATGAAATGAGAAAGTTCCTGGAAGAACGGTTAGCAAAATGGACTCAAGAAGAAGTAGAAATTTTAAACATCCTAAGGACCTTAAATAAACTGAACTTATAATAATAGTAATTCTTTAGACTTCTCAGAGGCAAACTCCAGGCCCCAATGATCTCATCGAGAAATTCTGTCAGACATTTAAGTAAAGTAGGAGCAGAGGCGAGATCTCGTGGTAGAAGAGTGGGTAGACGGGATGTAGAGCTGCAGTTGCTTAGAATCTATGACCTGACAGGCGACGCTAGGGTGGCAAGAGGTTATCCGGGGCACAAGCCATAAAAGGAACCATAAAACACACACCATAGAAGAAAAATAACAATAAATTGGATTTGATGAAAAAAATTAAATCTATTTATCAGAAGACAATTTAAAAAATGAAAAGATTCAGATTGGAGAAAATATTCCATATACACGCAGATGACAAAGCCCTTGCGCCTGACATACAAACATTCCCCATCTGTGACCCGTTCTGTCCCTAAGTCACTTAGTGTATTGGTCTCTAGATTAGGAGGTGTATGTCGTATGTACGTCACAATATTTAAAACAAAGAAATGGTCACAGGAAACTCCAACTGGATGACCTGCTTTTATTTGTAACTGTTACCTGCAGTACTGCAGTGTATAACAGAACATAAAACTATAGTGCTATGTAATGCTATATACCATGCAGTATAGTTAGCAAAAATTACAGTCTTATATAAACAAGCAATACTGTACAACAAAAGACATTGAGGCCCTATAAGCAAGATGTATTCTGATTCTAAAAAAACAAACAAACAAAAAAAAGGTGAAGAGTTGGAGCAGTAGGTTGTAAGTCCAAACAGTCATTAAAGAGGTAAGTTGTGAACAAAGGAATGTTGATATATAAACGTTATTTATGAATCGGTAGTACAAAGACAACTCAATTAAGAATGAGTAAAACACTTAAAAGAGAAACTTTGTGCAACATGCTACATAAGTGGTGATAAGTACAAGAACATTTTTAGTAATTAAGGAAAGGCAAATTAGAATCCCATTTTGTTGTTGCTGCTGCTGCTTCTGTTGTGTTTTTTTTTGGGGGGGGGACTGGGGGGTTGTTTTGTATTATTCTGTTTTGGTTTTGGTACCAAGAGTTGAACTACACCCCGGCCCTAGAATCTCAGTAAGGTATCACTTTAATCTAGTAGGATGGTTAAAAATGAAAGACTGAAAATTTTAACTGTTGACAGGGTTGTGGAGCAACTGGAACACTTGTTCTTGTGTATTACTGTTGGTACTTATGTAAAATAGTGCAACTATTTTCAGGGGGAAAAAATCTGTAGTTTATCAGGTAAAGAGAAACATGCCAGGGCCTGGGAGATAGCTCAGCAGTACAAGCACCTGCCTGGCAAGCACGGGGTCCTGTGTCCAGTTCCAAGCACAAAACAAAAAACAAGAAGAGAAACATGCCTAGTTGGTAGCCCAGGATGGCAGGCAGAGGAAGGTCCCTCCAAAGCTGTCCATACCCACATCTCTAGGACCTGGGATTCTGCTACATCCTATGGCAAAGTGGGCTTCGCAGATGTACTAAATTATGGGCTTTGAGACTGGGAAATACGGGATTACCCGGGTGGGCTCAGTACACTCACAAGAACCCTTAAGTGCAGGAGAGGGACACAGAGGCTGGCTGGAGTGATGTCATTCAGGAGAGACTGCTTGCTGGTGCTGCTTCTGGCCTTGAAAATTTGGGAAGAACAGAGGTGTTCTAAAAGATGGGCATGGCTCTGTGAGGGTTAATTTCAGGTGTCACTTTGCCTGGTTTAAGAAATACCTGGAAGGGCTGACCAAATAGCTTAGTGGATTAAAGTGCTTGCAAGCTGGCACAGGCTGCAGGCCCTAGGGGCTGGCCCCGCCCCTGGGGCGTGCTGAGATGGCAATTGATACTGGGCATGGTGGTGCACGCCTGTAATCCCAGCTCTTGGGAGTAGATCTCTATGAGTCCAATCTAGTAATGAGACCTTGGACACCCTGTAGACCTTTCTCTAAGAAAAATACAAAAAAAAAGTACCTGGAAACACAGGAACAAATCATTCTTCTGGAGTGTGTCTGTGACTGTTCCTAGAGAGTAGTAGGTGACTGGGGGTGGGGCAGGGCCCAGCCTTGAAGTGGGTGGGCACCATCCACTGGCTAGGGGCCCAGGGAGTGCAAACCCAGACAAAGCACAAATGTGTCCTTCTAGCCCCTGAGGCTGGGATGCTGCTCCTCTGTCCCTGGCCAGGAACCACAGGCTCCAAGGTGTGCACCAGCTTTTTGGACTCAGGGTCTGCACCAGCCTGCCTCTTCCCCTCCTCCTGCACCTTAGGCCCTGCACTGAGCGCTCCACTCTTGTTTTCCCTGGTTCTGAGGTCTTCAAACCAAGACACAGTGCTGGTAAAACAGGGTCTCAGCCTCGAGTTGGCCTGGCACCTGCCTCCTGGGCTGCCACAATTACCTGAACCAATCCTCCTGGTAAATCCTGTCTTGGATGTCTAATCCTATTAGTTCTGCCTCCCTGGAGGACCCTACTTAACATAGCAGAGAACAGGTCCACCCTCAGACTGCCCCAAGAGGAATGCAGCCAGGTGACACTTTATTTTAACACATCGAGACCTGTGTCAGTTTCAGACCTCCGTAATTCTAAGACAATAAACTTGGGTTATTTTAAGGAGCTAAGTTTGTAGGAACTTGTTGCAGCAGCTAAAGGAAACCTATACACTCAACAATACCTCTTCAAGATGTTTACTCTTGGGAGCTGGGGAGATGGCTCCGAGGCACAAGTACCTGCTGGGCAAGTGCAAGGTCGTGAGTTTGAACCCCGGTCCCACCAAAAAAAAAAAAAAAACCAAGATGTTTACTCTTCCAGGGAGATAGCTCAGGGGCACAAGTGCCTGCCTAGCAAATTCAAGGTCCTGAGTTTGATCCCTGGTTCTGACAAAAAAAAAAAAAAAAAAAAGATATTTACCCTAGAGAAATATGGCCAGCTCCTCTCTACTATACTAGAAATTGGCTCTGTAAGTGCTATGGAAATTATTCTTGCATTGTTTGTGGAATGATGACAAGAAAAAGTCTCAATACATGTTCAGTATTGGCACAATTTTTCCCCAAAATATTTTCAACCCAAGGTTGGTTGAATCCACAGATACTGGAACCCACCAATCCCCATGGTCAATTATATGCTATTAACACCTGATGTACATTGTCATGTATGTTGGGATGAGCAAAATATTATTTAGCTATCTTCATATCATTAGAGATTGGGATTCTGTGTTGCTTGCGGCTCTGACATGCATCTCCAGACACCTTAAGACCCCTGCACCACATTATGGATGGACTCATGAGGGTTCTTTATTTGTTAAAGTTTGCTAAATATGCTGAAGAGAGTCTGCTTCCTCCCTGGATTATGTACTGCATGCAAATGACCTAATTATTGACAAGACATTCATCACTGGATGTTTGGGTTCAGCTTGCTCAGTTTGTAAATTATTCTCTATTAAATATTAATCTGTTTTTGTTGGCATTTGAGCCCTGAAGATACTTGGGTAGATAGATGCAAGTTCTTGATCTTATGCAACACAGAAATGGAATTTTATTTTATTTTATTTTATTTTATTTTATTTTTTTTTGTCTTTTTAAGACAGGGTCTCACTATGCAGTTGAGGCTGGTCCTGAGCTCACTTTTGTAGCCCAGGCTGGTCTCGAACTTGCATCAATCCTCCTGCCTCAGCCTCCCGAGTGCTGGGATTACAGGCGTGCGCCACCACGCCCGGCTTGGAATTTTATTTTAAATTGGATGAGGAACTCACAATTTATCTGGTCCAATTCCTTCATTGATGGAGACAGATCATGCTAAAAACAGCTGGACAAAAATAGAGATTTTATAAATTGAATCACATTTTTTTACTTTGGAGGCAAGCTAGTTCTCAAAGAGAGCCTGTGATAAATGCTTTAGTAAGTGAAAAATGTAGCTCGTGAGCAATTAGCAGCCATTAGAACCAAGATGCAGCACAGGGCCGAACTGCAAACTGACACACTGGACCTCAGCCTTGGCAGCGGCTGGGCCGTCTCGGTCACTGCCAGCTTCTCCCGAGAACTTGCGGCATGCCAAGGATGAGGTGCGGCGCTCTCCAGGTGCCCTCTTATTTTATTCTTTGCAGCACACCCCTGGGGTCCATGTTGGGAAGCTGCACAAGGACACCTGCCTCATGACAGCTCTTGAAATGCCACAAGCCTCATTTTACAGCCTCTAAATGCTTTGCTTGACAGGGCTGGGAGTAGGGGAGGGCCTCCTCTCAGTGAATGATTCCAAAATTCTGAAATCCTTTTAGTTTCTCAGAGTAAAACAAATAAATGCTCTCACTAGTGTGGAAATCTGCTTCTCCTGAGAGCTGCGGCTGGAGGGGGGCCCTTGATTGATTGATTGATTGATTGATCGATTGAGTGAGTGAGTGAGTGAGTGAGGATCTTTTGGGATGACAGGACCCCAGGAGCCTGATGGAGTTTCCTTCCCTGGTGCTCCTTCTCTATTCTGAAGCCCTCCTGGCACTCCCTGGGAGCCTCACTGCATTGTGACCAAAGAAACCTCTCAGGCTTCTCTGAAAGGAGCAAAAAGAGGGGTGCAGGGACTCCCACTGGGCTTGTGCTGAATCCCAGCAGGTTCTGCCTGTTTAACTGGGCACTTTCTGCCCCATGCCCAACCCTACCCAGGGGCACAGTGCAATTCTTCCTCGTGCAGAATAGGGTATGTCACAAGCGGGGTGACTGTCCTCCAGGCTCCCCTGCGGGAGAGGCTGAGCTCCCACTTTGGAGCTGAAGGTGGGGGAACGTGCTGTGTCTTTCCAGTCGGTTACAGAACTGAGGATGGTGCATGAGAGCGTGACTTTAGGATGAGGTCCTCCTACCTTAGGGACCTCATGGCCTCTGGTGTCCCTCAGTGCACTGTGGCAGCCCGAGGAGCTCCCTAGGAAAGCAGGGCTGGGTGACTATGCAGTAGGGGTGGTGCAGAAGGCATAGGTTCCAGGCCCCAGGCTTCTCTCTCCTTCACTGAGGAAGGTGCGGGGAGGTGGGTGTGCAGCCCCGCCAGTGCACGGGGCATCAACCCCCAGCACAGCCCTGGTGGGGCACTGGGAGTCCACAGGAGGGTTCAACAGGTCACCCTACTCAGCGAGTTCCTCCATCTCTGAAAAGAAGACGCAGGAGAGGCAGGGAAAAGACAAAGCAGGCCCCTTTCTCCGCAGGTGGGTCCTTTGCCACCGCTAGTAAGACCTGTTCGGCCAGCGCCCCCTGGTGGTGACTCGTAGGTGTTCCCTGGTCTTGCTTCATCCCTGGCAGGATGGCCCTTCAGGGAGGAGGTACCTGGATGGGCCCAGCCTGGGGTTCCTACGGGGATCGTCAATGGTTGAGCTGTTGGGTGCAGAGCAGTCTCCAGCCCTGCACTGTGGTTGCCGTGCAATGATGCTGGAGTGGGCATGCCCGGGGACAAAGGCTGGCAATGGCGGCTGCCCGGGTCACTCTGCTCAGCGCCTCTTCTGTAGGTGATGCCCCTCTGTTCCCTCGGGCAACACGGGTGCCACAGGAGAGCTTCCAGGCTGCACTAACATGAAACATGAAGATCTGCTGCCTTGGGTCACTCCCCAAATGCTGTGCCCCAGCTGTGGCTTAGCTTCAAGATACTTGTTTCCACACAAACGGCATACTTGGACGTAGCATCGGAAACTACAGCGATCATGGGGGAATTTTCTACCGGGTTCTTCAAGGCCGTGCCTGAGCGAGGCTACCACACAGCCGCTGAGCTGTGTGCCACCGTGCTCATTCCTCCGTCAGCTGGTCAGATAGGAACCCATCCGGCCCCAGGGTGACCCTGGCACTGGGGGTCATGCAGCCTGCCTGTGACTTCCTGCCGCTACTCTTCAGGTCTGGATGTGCCGTCCCCACGACTTGCGTTGTCACCACACCTGCTTGACCTTGCAGCGTGGTAGTAGTGATGAGACCCAGCTCCCAATGGGCAGCTCTGGCTGCGTGGGCACCTCCCGCTCTCACAGGAGTTTTAATTTAATTTAATTTTACTTTATGTTGAGTACATAGTTCTCTGCTGTAGCTCGCATGACCTCGGTGGGGGAGCGGCCTCAGGATGAGCTCACCACAAATCCCACACGCATCCTCCCCAGCCACGGATACTTTCAGGGCCATGATGTCTGTTGGGTCACTCGGCTCAGAGGGCAGGGTTGGAGACCCCAGGGACGGCAGCCTGGGCAGGGGCTCCCCTTGCTCCTTCTCAGGCGAAGCGCTTGTGAGGGCCACACGATTGTGCTCGGCTCTGCAAAGAAGCAGAACGACCTGGCTGTGTCGCCGCCTCCTTGTGCTGTTTGGTGTCTTCCCTTCCCTTTCTCCCTAGCTGACTGAGTTCCTTCTGGGCACTCAGACTTCTGACTCCTCTGCTTACGAGCCACAGGATCCTGAGAAAATCACTGTTCCTCTCTGAGCCTGGGGCCCTCCTCCCAACACGGGGAAAGTGCGCTGCTAGCCCTTGGGGAGAGCATACTGCAGCCTGAGCCAGCGTCTGCGCGCCAGCCACGTCCTGAAGTGCTGCTGTCTTTCTCCCTGTGTGCCTCTCACATGGTCCCCTACCTTAGCCTCAGCTCCAGAGAATCTGTGTCTGTGGGCATGGCTGAGCGTGTGAAATCATAGGATGACACAGGACGAATGTGTGCTTTTTTTTTTTTTTTTTTCTTCAGTACTGGGAAATCAAACTCAAGACTTTGCACTTGCCAGGCAGGCACTTAAGCCACTGAGCTAGGTCCCCAGCCAACATGTGTGCATTTAAATAGGGCACGAAGGATGCGTGGGTTGTTCACTCGAGTTGTCAGCTGGTGGTTGCTCGGCTCCAACCCACCTCCTCTGCAGCCCAGGACCCTTGAGCATGTGAGTGTGGCATGTGTGGTGGCTGTGCATGTAGTCCACATGATGCATACATGTTTGTGTGTTGAATGAGTGGTGCACACATGTGTTGTGCATGTTGTTTGTATGCATCCTATAATTACAGCCTCCAGAAGCAGGATAAGCTTACAGGCCAACCTGGGCACGGCCTCTTCACCTTGGAGGGCCCTGAGCCCACCTGCAACTCAAGTAAGCAGCGCCTGAGCCCCTGATCTTTGCCTCTTGGCATCGAGCCCAGGACCCAGCGCTTGAGGATGCTCGTGGGGTGTACAGTTCTCTAGGAGAGCAAGAGGGTTGGTCTTTTCAGGGTGGAGATGCACTGCCCTCTAGTGTATTTTCTTTGAACTTCTCAAGATTTGTGATTGGTTCGGCGCTGGGCGGTGGTGGGAATCCAGCCTGGCTTGGCCCTCCTGGCTGGCTGCTGGTTGCTTCTCTGTCCGGCAGAGTGGAGCCCAGTACTTGCTGAGACTGTACAAGGCGAGGCTGGGTCAGGCCCGGGAGGGGCTGATGTAGGGAGACTGGGTCTTTCCTTCACTTTTTCTGGCTCTTTTCTCTTCGTAGGCAAAAATGCCTAGGTGATGTCCTCACTCTCCACGTGGAAAGGGAAGGAAGGAGACAACATTCAGTAATGAGACCAAAAGGGCTAAAACTGGAATAGCAACAGGACTGGGATGTGAAAGACCCCAGTGTGGTCTGGGCACCCCCAACAGCCAGGGAACTCTGCAGGAGTCACACACATGTGGCCATAGTGTAGAGATTTCTCACGTGGGATCCAGGCTTTGGTTTTTAATGATGCCCCAGTGGCTCCTGGTGTGGTGTGGAAGTGCATCACCTGTGCGACCCCTGGGTCAGAATCTCAGTGTTGCTACTCAGTAACTATGTGACCATGACACCGTCTTCCTTCTGAATGAGCAGGAGGAGGAGAGAAGGAGAGCGAGGCTGGCAGGGAGGGGTGTCCCCAGCAGCTCCTGGCCATGGGACACCTGGGCCACGAGGAGGCTGTCTTTGCAAGTGGCCCCACCCCAACCTGGCCCACGCAGGCCACCAACATCTGGGGCATCTGCTCTTGGGGGTTATGGGAGGAGCCAAGATCACATCTTTGTGTAGGGAATGAACTACATTGCTACCAAACGTGACAAAGGGAACTGCACGGTCACCCCATGGGACCATGAGAACCCCCACTGCAGACTAGGTCAGGTAGCGTGGCTCAGGCCACAGGGAGCCGAGAACTGGGCTGGGCACTGGGAGGCAGGCCTGTCTTGCCCGAGACACCTCGGATGAGTTGCATGGCTGCAACTCGGCCTCAGAAATAAAACACTGGGCCAGGGAGATAGCTCCAAGTGCCTGCCTGGCAAGTGCAAGATTGTGAGTTTGAACCAGTTCTGAAAAAAAGAAAAGAAAAGAAATAAAACATTTCAGGCACCTGAAATCTCCGCATGCCTTCTGCTGAGCCTCCTGATCTCTCTCCCTCTCTTGCAACTATCCTGAATTTGGGGTTTATCATTTCAGTCCTGCTTTTATGTTCAGCCATATCCTGTTACATTGTGAACATTTTACAATAAAGAAATCCTCCTTTGTTTTTTTTTTATAATTATATTTATTTATTAAACTTTATTTATGTTGTGGCTATCTCAGCCTGCCCCGGGGGTGGAGCTGGCGCAGTATGTGGGGCCCGGGATTGAACTATGGTCCCTGCAGTTGCTTAAGCAGGCGCTTGAGACCGCTGAACTATCTTGCCGGCCCCAGAAATCCTCCTTTGATAACTTGCTCTTTTTTCTCAGAATCGTCTCTGGCATTTTCCCAAGCTGATACCTAGATCTCTAGTTCATTTATTGTCAATTTTTTGTGATGTTGGGGACTGAACCTGCCATACTCTAGGTGACCACTTTACCACTGAGCTACAACCCTAGTCCTCTTGTCTGCCCTTAGCAAAAGCTGTGATGTCATCAACGATGGCCCTTCGGTCTGCTCCCAGGTTTTCTCGATCGCAGATACTGCCGCGATGTGCTGGTTTGCTTAGGTATCTTCTGCGCGTGCGTGAGTTTCATGTGGGCAGGCGCTCCTGAATGGCGCGCGGACCGTGCTCCTCAAGTCTGCTATGCCGTTCACCTTCCTGCCAGCAGGACCCAAGAATCTCTGCTGCTCAGAGCCCTCACCCACACTTGGCATTGCCAGCCCTCACGTGTGCCAGCCTGTGTTCTTTATGTCCTGCTTAATAGGCTTTTGTGGTCTTAAACAAAATACAAGAAAAAAAAAACAAAAAAAAAAACAATAGAAGAATAGTTCTTCATGGCGAACCACAGGAAGGCTACGTTCTGGGTGATCTAGTCCTCAGCAATGTCTGGAAGGAGGCCGCCAAGGCAAACTGCACCATTGTTCATTCAGAGCATCCCGGCATGAAACGTCGGAGGGAAAGCTGCTGCGTAGCAAGAGAGGAATTTGGAGAGGCTCGTGGGCCATCTCCACCAGCAGCCTCCTCCGAGGCACCATTCTTTGATCTGGGCTTTTGTGTCCGAAGGAATAAATGGGGAGACAACCCCTAGGTTTGCCTGGGGTGGTTGCAGTTCCTGCAGTTGGCCCAGACCAGCATTCCCCTTGGCGCTTCAGAGCATTCCCTTTGGAGAGCCAACACAGGCAAGTGCTTGTCTGCTAAACACAGGGACACTCACGTCCCTCTCGTATGTGCAGGTGCTCTGCTGTGGTTCCTGCGGATATGATCGCAGGCCAGAGAGCTGAGTTATGCAAATCCCAGGGGACGAGGTGGTGTTGTTGCTGCGGCAACAAGGTTCAAGATGGAAGTAGGAGCCCTGGGAACCTTGCAGAGGCAGAGCTGACCACAGCCCAGCAGCCCTTCCCCTGAGACTTCTCAAAGCCCTTTCCCCTCTCTGTGGAGTCCCTGCCGTGCTTCTTCTTGGTCACTGCCCTATGGGACAGCTGACTCCTGGGGCAGGACAACATGACAGGTGTCCCCTGCCTGGGCTCCTCCAGCTCAGACATTGTTCCAGGCCACCAGACACCAGACGGAGCTCCCTGCCAGTGCTTTCCAGAGAGCAGTTCCTGGATGTGCTTCATGAGTCGTGGCCAAGCTCTTATGACACCTCCTGGAACAACAAAGGGACCCTTTGTGGGCCACTGGTTCCAGCCAGCAGCGGTGGCAGGACTCCCTGTGGCACATTCCTTTTTAGACAGCACCTCCAATCCCATCCATTCAGCCCAAGACAATCTGGGCTCCTCCACAGATAAATGGGCCATTTGATCAACCCAAAGAGGTAGGGCAGGGCGGGCTCCCAACGTCAAAACTTCCGGAGGAAACGGCAGGACACAATGGGAGACCTGTGGGGGAACTGCTTGGGCACAGCAGCACCCAGTGGTCCCCTGCCAGCACGGTGCCACCTCTGAGTGAGAGCCTTCTGCTGCGACGCTCATGTGACAAACGCTCCTCCTTATGGCTCAGTGGTCTAAAGCGCCTGCTTGGGAAAGCTTGGGCGGCTTCAGGGACCGCGGGCGGTTCGATCCCCGGCACCACATGCTGCGCCAGCCCTGCCCTCGGGGCGGGCTGAGCGGGCCATAAAAATGAGTGAATAAACAAACAAAGCTCATGAAACAAGAATAAATAAATAAATAAATAAAATTTAAAAAAATTTAAAAAAAAAAAGAAATAAGACTGTCACAAAAGATTTCCAGCTGAGCGGCCTCCAAAACCTAGGCTCTTACTTTGAAGGCAGACCCCGAGGCTTAATTCTGCCAGGGGAGAGAAAAGCACGCCTGTACAAAGGTTCATGGCAGCGCAGTTGCTCTCCTGGGCTCCTTGACCCTATCTTCTTGCTTTCCAAGCACCCCTTCATGCTCTAGGACCTCGATGAATGCGTGTCAAGGACAGGAAGCAGCCAGCTCATCTCCCCGGGGTAGCCGAGTCCCAGAAGCGCATTGTGAAGTCGGTGTGTTCTGTCTGTTCCAGCTTCTGCTGCTGTGGATGGGCTTCCTGTGTGCTTGGGGAAGCGAGCCAGTCCTAACGGCGTATCACCTCTACAAATCAAGGCAGCTCCATGGTCTCTCCCAAGTCCCTTGAGTGTCCCGTTGCTCAATGGGTATGCACAGTGAGTAGCTGCTCCCCCACCAGAATGACAGGAAAGGCTCTGATAGGCTGAGCTTGGGCCTGTCCCCACCCTCCCCATAACTGGGGATCAGCTTGTGGCTGGAAACCCTGGTGTGTGGACTTGAGGAGGGGCAGGTCTCCCAGAGGAAGCAGACAAGGGAGGGGAAGTCTTCTGTAGGCAAATAAGAGCAGTCGCCTTGCCAGGTATGATGGTACATGTGTGTAAATCCAGCACTGGGGAGCAGAGGCAGGAGGGTCACTGCAAATTTCAAGCCAGCCTGAACTTCACAGTGAGTTCAAGGCCAGCATGAGCTACATAGCAAGACCCTGTCTAAAACAAACAATCACCAGTGGGACTTACTAGCTAACAACACACATGTCCTCTTATTAACGCTATTTTCCAGGTGAGGAAAACCAAGGTCTAGACAGAACGTATGACTGAATGTATGTCTGATCTGCCAGATTGTGAGCCTCTCTGTCTGCTGCTCCCCACAAGCAGGGATGGGTAGGTGGTGGGGACATTTCCCTTGACCACAGACAGCCATTTAGCAGAATCATACAATGGTCGGGAGTTCCGGGGGCTGGCTGGAAAGTGACTGCAGACCAACAGGCAAGAGAGAAAGAACTGGCCTATAGCAAGGCACTGAGACAACAGGAAGACAACGAGATGACAGGAACGCCACGGTGGCAGGAACAGAAAGGCTACGGAAGTGAGCAAATCTATCATGGCTGAAGAAGGCTGTTTGGGGCACCTGGTAGCTGGAATTCTCCATCCTTTACTGACACATGGGGTGCAGGAGGAGGGGGTGGGGTGCCAGTGGGCAGTGCCGCTTTGGATAGGTGAGGTTGGCGCTGCCCAGAGGAAACCTAGATGGAGATGCTGAGGGCCAGTGCTTATTGGAACTCACAGCACTTGACTCCACAGAGCTGTAGGACAGAGAAGCGAACAGAGCTGGTGTGCTGGGGCCTGTGTAGCTTAAGACCCACAAAAGCCTGAGGCCTGAGCCCAAAGGCCACTATGTGCTTCCTGGTCTTAACATCTTCGAGGGAAGACATCAGAAAGGGCACTTCCCTGGTTCCTGTATGTCCTGTGCTTCTGTGTCCTCTTCCAGCCTGCTTGTTCTCCACCTGGCCTTGTGCGTCCCGGGGCATGGGTCAGGGCCCAGAGCACCTCCTCCCCTCAGCCCTCCCTGACCTCCCAGCAGGCCTTTCTCACTTCCCATGCACTCTGTCCTGACAACCTGGCCATGCCAGTAACCACTCTTTCCCTGCTGGGCTGGACACCCCGTGAAGGCAGGAACCATACCTATCTTGCTCCTCGCTTAGAAGATGCAGAATCTCCTCTCCTGATGTCTGTGGCCAATTTTCAAAGACATAGACCGGGGCAGAGTCATGGTGTGCTAAAGCTCACCCACACCTGTCTTTCCACGGAGTGCCAGGGCACTTGGCAGGACTTCCCATTTGGGCCCACAGCCCTGTGAAGGCCTTGGTCTGGGCTGTGAGGCTGAAGCAGGTGCCTGCCCTGCTCCGAACAGCCCGCTCCAGGGGACTTGTGGGAAGGGGCACTTGGGTTTCTCGTGTGTTCTCACCCTCATGGTCCGTGGCCCTTGGAGCTTCACAGAACGAGGGATGAGTGGAGCTAATGTCTGGCCAGTCCTGGGTCTTCAGATCAGAGCTCACGTACTAGAACCTTCACCTCACGTAACTCCCACTCGGCCCACGCAGGAAAGAGGCAGGGGAGAAGTGCACAAAGCAGTCCTGACTCCTGTCCCTCACTCTTGCTCATGCCCATGGTGGAGGATCTATCCCAGAGAGGACCTTGTCTTGAGTTCAGTTTGGTACAAATCCAAAACTTTGCTCTTGTGTACAAAATTTGCACACTATACCAGGTGAAGGGTCCTGTTTTGACAGTCCTACATTCCACCCTGATGCACTTAGAGAGGCTCTGTTGGTCAGCCGGCCAAGCTGCAGTGCGAACCTCCTAGACGCATGGAGGAGCGGGAGGTGGACGGTCTGATGGCTGGTTAGATACCAGCATTTTCTGGGCCCCACAAATGGCTCCAGATCTGATGGAAAGGCCCTCATGCTGCCTGTGTGCTGGGGTTCACCTACAAGGGCTGTGGTGGGGATTTCTCCTTTTTTCACGAGAGGGGACCCTGAAACTCAAGCAAGGTCCATAACTCATCAGAGCGCCCAGCACAGCCATAATAATAATTGTCATTCACTGATGGCAGTAAGTGGAGCCTGGAGGATCAGTCTGTGCTTTATAAAGGGGAAACCAGAGAGCAGAGAGCGCAAGCGCTTGTGCGTGAGAGTGGGTCAAGTCCTCCACCCTTCCATTCCTAGAGCTCTCCCTCCCCCAGCTGTGGCAGTTGGGGGCCCCAGGGACTCTGGCAAGCTCGAAGAGCTTCGTGTGAACAGGGAAAAGCTCTTAGGCCTGGTCCCAGGGTAGGACTTTCAGAAAGCGGGGAGAAGGAACAGCCCCCTCCGTGCCATGCGAGCTGGCATGCGGTGCAGGTCCAGGTTGTGTGCCATGTCTGGCTGTGCTGGGAAAGAAACCGAGCTTGAAAATAGGCAGACAGTCCCTGGACATATGCTAGGGACAGAAGAGATGGGGCCAGCCACTCAGGAGGACTGCGCCCCACCCAGGCTGACCTGCCCATAGACACAGGCAGAGGCCTGCAGCTCTGTAGAGGAAAGGGGAGCCCCTGGGGTTCCTTCAGTAGCACACAGGGCCAGGAGACCTCAAAGATCTGATGGACCCTGGAGGTTCCAAGTGAGCCTCTCTAGAGTTCCTTCTGTAGCTGCCTTGGGGAGCAGAGCAGGGAGGAAGTACAGGCTATGGTTTTCTTGCAAGGCATTGCTTTGGCAAGCAGGACTTGTGTGTCTGCTTAAGGCCTTACACCCACCAAGACTTCTGCTTGCCCTCCTTTGCACAGTGGACAAAGCCTCCTCCAAGGTGGCCACTCCCTGTGGCCCCAGTGTGGCCTCCTGGACTGCCCATGTATTTTAGTTTATTGGTACTAGGAATTGAGCTCATGACTTTATGCTTGGCAGGCAGGCGCTGTGCTACTTGAGCTACATCCCCAGCTGCTGCCCATGTATGTAGGTAGGATCCAGCCGTTCTCCTTTCTTTTCCTCCACTGTCCTCCCAAATTAGAACTACCTAAGACACTTTAAGTACACCAGCCCCTGATCCCTACCTAGACCAGAACCTCCAGGGGTGGGCATCCTTCCCTTTCACACCTCTAGGTGATTCCAGCAGTTTCTAGGGCAGAGACTTGTCCCCTTTGTCATCCCCTGCTGGCCTCAGCACAGTGTCTACTTCGTGAGGGTCTCCCCTCCCGGAGCTGTCTTCGCTAACTGGGTTGGATGTCCCGTCTGCACCTGTGTTGCCCTGTGTTTGCCTGTGGTGCCTGACAGTCCCCTGGCTCCCCCGTGACTGCGATCTCCCTGGGGCCAGGGGCCTCGTCTGTACTGCTCCCCCAGCACAAGAAAAGCATTCCGTAAATGGGTTGAACTGTTAAACATCAAGTTAAAATCTGTCTTCCTACAACTTTGCCTTAGCTCCTGGTATTCCCTCCTTCCTAATTAAACGCAGAAGCCCAAGTCTTACCTGTTTCTTCACTTTCCCCACATGGCTGTGGGCATCCGTCCTTAATTAGCACTTCTGGATCCCTTCTGGGTCTTCCCTGTCCTCCTGAGCAGGGCACTGGCTCTCTGTTCCTGCAAACGTTAGTGTTTCCTCAAATAGCTACTAGAAAGAGAAGCCCGGCTTCTGTGCCAGAAAAGACAGCCCAAACGGAAGAGTGAGGCACAGGCAGACTCAAAGGCTCTGAAGCGCTCCCCTCGCTGGGAGATGTTTCAAGCACCTCTGCGAAAGATCACACAGGGGTTTAGTCAATACTCATCCATTTCCTCTTCCACCCTTCCTCGAGGGAAGCCAAAAACTGAGCTCTCGTTAGAGAGGATACCCGCAGCAGAACAGCTTCAGAGGGCAGAGTGGATGGATGATCCACTTAGGATGGAAAGCAGGTAAAGGCCAATAGGGCATTCGTTAGCTTTGGAACCACCAAGGGCCTCATTCTGGCCCAACTGATGCAATGTAATTTGGGGAAGCAGCTGTGGAGGAGGAGACTTGCACCTTCCTTATCTCTTTGAGTGAGTGGCTTGGAAGCAGGAAGAGGAGCCAGGCATCCTTTCTCCCACCAACTCCCCCCAGGGGCCAGAGGGAAGCCAAGGTGCTCCACCCCCGGGGCCTTGGGAAGGTGTATGGGTACCAGGAAGCTGCAACCAGGCTCCCATCACCCCAAGGAGGTGTTGGGTGACGCACCTCAGTGCTAGGGAGAGATAGTTTCTTTGAAACTAGGCATAGACAAATAGTCTTTGTTGGTCTCAGGCCCCACTGACTTTTTTTTCTCTGAGCTCAGTTTCCTCATCATGAAAGTGATGGTTTAGGAACCAGGTAGAAAGGTCCCTTCCAACTTTTTGTTCTGGGTCTGGCATTAAAACACGGAACCAGTAAAGTCTAGGGGTGGTTGTGATTTGAGAGAAAGATGGGGCTTCTCTCTCAAGTGTGGTAGTGTGTACCCGTCATCCCAGCCACTCGGAGGCCAAAGCAGAGGATCATAAGTTTGAGGCCAGCCTGGGCAACTTAGTGAGATATGGTCTCGCAACTAGAAAGTTAAGATTAGGGATGTAGCTCAGTGGTAGAGCACTTGGCTGGGATGTTCAAAGCCCTGGGCTCCATCTCTGGTACAGGGAAGAGGAGAGCAAGAGTGAGGACAGGAGCTGAGCTTTTGTGCAATCTCACTTCCACACAGTGGTATCCAGGTTCTGCACCAGGACCTATGTGCAAGGGAGTAGCGAAAAGACAAGCGAGGAAACTGTGGCTCAGAAAGTTTGACCAAGACTCACACACGGTCACCTAGGTAGGTAAAGCCTAAAAGCTTCATCTTATACAGGGATGGCAGGTAGATTTAATTTCATTTCTTCTCTGAAAGGTTAACAAGGACTGTTTGGAGCATCTCATAGAGGAAAGAGTCTGTGATTGATTAGCAATGCCTGCCAGAGATTCAGGCATGGGAAACAGCAGCTGCATGTGCTGTATGGTCGCTATACCTACTGCTTGGTTCAGTAAGTTGTCATTGAGGGGCTGCTTCATGTAGGGCATTTATTGATCCTTGTTCTGAAAATTCAGCAGTAAATAAATGAGTTGCTGATCTCAGGAAGCTTACATTCTAGAAGGGGAGAGAATATACCTGCAAACAAATGCCTGGGTCATATAATCTCATCTAGTGCTGAGAAGAATAAGGAAAATAACATAGTGCGATGGAGTAGGCAGTGATGGTGTGGGGAGTGGGGAGGAGATCGAGGTGGTGGAGGAAGTGACCTAAACACTCCAAAGGGGACATTTTTGCAAAGAGCATCCAGAGAAAGGGTACAGCAAGTACAGAAGCCCAAGGCAGGGCCTCTGAGGCCCAGAGAGACCAGAGTCAAGGGGGAGTGATGAGAAAGTCAGCTCTTGACCTGATGTGCCCCCTGGATGCCACAGAGGCCTCCCAAACTTTGCACCCCACATCGAAACCCTCAGTCCATCCCCACCTCATCATATCTGAATCTGCTGTTCCTCCGAAAGCTTTTCCCCTCCTCTCTGTAAATGAGGGCACTGCCTACTCTACTGCTCATACCTTGGGCCACCTTTTTTTTTTTTTTTCAAGTCCAAGAAGCACTCTCAAACCAACCCCACCACCCGTTTCTGCCCCCAGAGCTCTTTTCCACCCAGTTTAATCCTTTTTTAACTATCACAACCTATAAGCCAGAGACAGATGCTTCACTGTCTTTTTAAAGGAATCTAGAGTTGGTCACAGCCACAGGAGTATGAAGCTCTACTTCACTTCACACACATTCCTCTAGTTGTCCCCGGACTGACAGTGCTTGCAGAGTAGATCTGGGCACCGAGCATTAATTATCCCAGGGACTGTTTATCAGGACCCTGCAGTACTTTGGCACATTACCCAACTTGGCAGCTGGAACATCACAATTGCCCCACGAGGGAGGTGTGATTATTGTCCTGTTTTCTTTCATGTGGCTCCTTGGGCTCAGAAAGGTCATCCTTTTATAAATCCCACAGCTGATGAATAGCTCAGCTTGATCTGGACTCAGATCCCTTTAACGTCAAAACCCAGGCTCTTGCTTTTGCGTCAAGCTTTCTCCTAGCCTCAGCTGGGCAAAAGCTGATGGGATCAGAGAGAGATGCCTTAACTGAAGCTTGGATGTCTTTCTTTCATTCCAAAATCCAAGATCAGAACCATCTCCCTGGGTTTCTTGGGACCCCTTCAGCCAGAAAAGATGAGAACATTAGGACCTTCTACCCACCTAACCCCCAAGAAACAGAAGGATCCCAACCCCTTACCTGGCCTGGCTTTCAGGCCCTGTCCCACTTTCTGTTTCCCTCCTACATCCTTCCTGTAGCCAGGTGGTCACCTTCTTGCACCCAGCTTCTCTCCAGCCCACTGGATCCTTCTTGATCAGGAAGGATTCCCGTGGGAACCATGGTGCCAACATCCGGTGAGGACAGGCCCCCTGTTACCTGCTAGCTCCATTGCCTCTGCTATCAGGACCAAGAACAAAGGAGCATGGTGCCTGCCGCCTGGCTGGCTATGTTTGTCCAGGGCAAGGCCCAGCCTGGCACAGATGCTGAGCAAATAGGAGTGCCGGCCTCAGAGATCTGCCTTACAAGGAGCAGGGCTTTGGGTGAGATGTGTGCAGCTGCCGGGCCACCTGCTGAAATGTCACCCTGCTTAGCACAGCCAGTACTCCAGGGCAGGGGGCCCTCTAGGCCAAGCAGACCCCTCTCTGTCTCAGGCTTTCCAGCTTTATAATTAGGCGATAAATAAAAATGATCTCTAAGATCCCTTCCTGGGTGGGAGCCTTGAGTGGTGTTTCTGGAAGCTTTAGGGTTTGACAACAGGTCTGGGAGGCAGAAATGCCTCTGAGGTGGGGGTGGAACCAGAGAACTGTGTCACTCCCCTACGCCAGCCCCACTCACCCACGAATGCCTCTGCCTCTGTCACCCATGAATGCCTCTGCCTCTGGCCAGAAAGACTGACTTCTTTCAGAGCGGTGTCCTTGATCAGTGGATTCATGACCTCTGCCACCTTTTTAGAGTTTTTGGGACCAGAATCCTAGCATATTTCATGATCAGAGGACTTAGTGTGACCATTTTGCTCTTGAAGCCACCTAGAATCTGACTCTCACTCTCCTAGCTGAGAAATTTAAGAGTAGCTTGGGGAAGCTCTGAAGAAAAACGGAGGGGATGATAGTGACTCTGGAATTTAGGGTGCAGGAGAAACAACTGCTTGTTAAAAATGCAGAATCTTAGCCAAGGGTGGTGACACACACCTGTAATCCCAGCACTTTGGGAAGTGAAGCCAAGAAAAGTATGAGTTCAAGCCCAGCCCAGGCAAGTTAGTGAATTAGTGAGCATTGTCTCAAAAATGTAAAAAGAGCTGGAGCTGGAGCGGCAGCTCAGTGCGAAGGTCCTGGGTTCAACCCCCAGTACTTCAGGAGAAAATGCAGAGTCCTGGGCAGCTCGGGATTCTGAGCTTTTAATGAGCACTTGGTGGCTCCTTAGGTCTCTGGTGAGGTAAAATGAGTGTGTCTAAAAGCAATGTGGGCCTAGGCCCCAATCCCATCCCTGCTTCTTTTTACTCATATGACTGGGGACAAGGCCTTCTAGTTGTCAGTTGTATCTGTAGAAGAAGGCTATGATCACCTGCCTCTGAAAAAGCCCGAGCTATTGTTTGAGTGTTTATTGTACTTTGTAAATGTTTGTGGAGCGAATTGGGCGGAAGTCCATTTACCCAAACTAGAAACGTGGTGCTCTCTTTGATGTCTCTGGAGCTACTGCTGAAGGCCACCTCGCTCCACCACCCAATCACAATTTCTAGCAAACTCTGTGTCCTAAATACAACTTCAAACTGCCTCTTCTGTCCCTAGTCCAAGCCACCATCTCTCCCACCTGCCTTATGGCCATTCACCCCCCTAGAGCAGCCCATGCTGATGCCATACTGGCCCTGTCTCCTTTCCTAGCTCTCAGGAAGATGCTGCCCTGAGTCCTAAGAAGGATCCTCCTGTCCCTGTACCTTGCTGTGCTTTAACTCCTCTCAGTCCAACTACATCCTGGCCATTCTGAACTCCTGACAGAGTCTTCTGATGAATCCCAGTTTCTATTGCTTCTAGGTCTTTACCCAAAGTGCCTGGGGGCCAACCCCTTCCCTACATACTTCCTTCCCTTATTCCACCTCATCTTTCATATTTTCACTTGAATGTCATTTCCTCAGGGACTGGACATTAGCGGTGGCCCTCATCTGTGCTCTGAGAAACTCTGTTCTTCCTCCACAGTGATGTTTATTACACTCCACTGTGGTGACTTAATACCTGCCTCCAACATTCAACTGGCTCCTATAAAACACACCTCTGTCTTACCATAGTGCCTGCAGTGACTAGAGTCTTTGACACATTGTGGGTACGCAAAAGAATTTATTGGATGAACGATTACAGGCACGGATGAATGAATAAAAGAATGAATGAAAGATCAAGAAGGTCCTGGTGCCTGGATCTCCGCGATGGGCACACCTCTACTAATGCTTAAATTGAGCCGGGGGTCTGGATATGCGTGAAAAGGCAGCCACAAGGAGGCGTCCCGGATTTCAAGTAGGCCACAGGGGGGCGCCTTTGACTTGTTCTATGTGGTAGGCACCTCTCCGGACTCAAATTGGTGATAAACAGCCAATGGGCGGCAGGGGGCGGGTCTCTCCTTCTGATGGACAATATCGCCCCGCCCAATCTAATTCATCTTTTCCTTGGCCCCGCCTACGCCCCCCGGAGGGGGGGACCTGACTCAGGTACCGCCAACCGAACTCCAGCTGAGCGCTCTGGAAGCCGAACCAGCTGGCCGGGCGGTCTGTGAGTGGGCGGCCGGCCCCTGGGGGCGGGACCGCAGCGTTGACAGGCAGGCGGGCGGTCCCGCCCCTTTCACCCAAAGCGGCAGCGCCAGCTCCAGGGACAGCAGAAGTGAGTACGTGAGCGGCGCAGCAAGATCCCAGTTCGGACCCCGCACCAAGCGCGCACTCGGAGCCCCGCATCCCCTTCGGACCCGCAGTGGACACCTGGATTACTGTGCACCCCGAACCAGGACTACCTGCGCCCTCGGGCTTCCTGGAGTCCTCGGAATTGAGCCACCCACCGCCCAGGACCCTCCTGGACCGGTTCGTCCAGATTCCCGCGGAACCGACCTGTCCGCATCCCCAGGATCCTCGGGCTCGGAGCGCCGTCTTGGTCCCGAAGCCGTCCGCACGAATCGAGCTCCCACTTCTCCCGGATCTCCTGGGACCGTACGCCAGCCTTCCCGGTGTCCACCGAGCAGACCCTCCCTCGGGTGCCTGCAGCCCCGCGGGCGCGGCCCGGCGCGGCCCGACCTGGCGCGGTTGGGCTCGGCTTGGGTCTCGGAGCTGCCCCGGCCATGGCCCGAGCCTGCCCGCCGCCGCCGCCGCCGCCGGGACTCGTGCCGCTGATACTCCCTTTGCTACTGCTGTCCCTGCTGCTGCCCGCTGGCTGCCGGGCCCTGGAAGGTGAGGGCGTCGGGGGCTCGCGGGGGAAGGCGAGGGATCCACCCTCGCGGGGCGCACGTCGGGGAGGCTCAGCGTCCGCGCCCTCCCGGGATGGAGGATGGGGTTGGGGGCGCCCCGGCAGGCGCCTCAAAGGCCTGGGAGACTGCGCGGCTTAGAGGACCGTGGCGGCCCGACTCGGGAGGAACGTCCACCCTGAAAGGCACAGCTGCTCCAAGATTGCTCGTGGGAGCACCCCCACACTCCAGGCAGAGAAGCAGGGCCCTCCGCACGCCCCGGAGGCGAGGAAGTGTGGGTGACCCTTCGGAAAAGGCGAGGAGCTGCGGGCTGAGGCATTTGGGGAACGAGGCTGGACTCCCCAGATTGAGGGTTGAGGAGGCGCTGGTTTGGAACCCGTTGGAGTTAACTGTGAGAGTCTGAGTGGCGGCACCCCGCTTTGTCAGGGGGCGGCTGCGGGGGTTGGCAGGCGGGGGCCTGTTATTGTTTTTGGTTTGCTGAGCGCTAGCTACGCACGAGGTGCTGTGTGCGCGGGCTGGCATCCTTTTCTGAGGCCCTCCTTCCAGCAGGCTTTCTTTCGAACCTCTGAAGCAGGGCGCTTTGCCCCAGGTAGTGCAGGAGCCCAGGCGCTACTCTAGCTGGTGGAAAAATGGCCTGACTTCTCCACGGGCAGTGCGAAACCTGCCACAGGGTTGCTGCTGAGGGGTCAGCTCCAACTTCTAAATGGTTGTACTTGGGTGGTTGGCCCTGACAGGAGAGGTCACATGCCTGCCACTTGACACCAGACTGGTGAGAACAGAGGCACCAATACAGGTCACAAACAATAGGGAGGCACGCGCTCACATACACACACACACACACACACACACACTCCCTTTCCCAACGAATGTAGTCACTAAATGAGTGGGGCAAAGCCCTCCTTAATGTAGAAGAAAGGATGCCGCAGAGATTGGGAAAACTGGAATATGGGCAGTAGCACTTTGGTTTGGCATCTTTAACCGATGTAGTCACTTTCTTAGTTTAGGAACAAAACCGTGAATCCTGTGTAACTTGGCTGGTTCCTATGTTCACAGTGGGTAAACTTGAAGGCTGGAAGAAAAAAATACCTTTAAAGCGGTTCGGAGAGGAGGCGCCCGCCTCTCTTGGAGGGGAGGGGTTGTGTGATCTCCCACCCCTTTGTCTTTGAGCCCACCGTGCTGACAGATCAGTTCACACGGGTGGACAGACGCGATTGAATTCAGACAGCGCTGCTGAGGTCGTGCCCACACTCGAGCACACTCACCCACATGTGTGTGATAGGATCGCTGCTGTGAGAAACCAGTGTGGGGCTTTGTTGTTGATTGCCTGGAGGGTGTGAGCCAGGAAGCCTGTTCCCAGGTCTGCAGTCTTGTCTTAGCCCAGGAGAGGCGACACTGGCACGTGTGCACTCAGGCACACGCATGCACACACAGGAATGGCACTGCGTCTCACCTGTATGTGTCAGGCCCTTGTCGTCGCTGCCCCCCCCACTTGGTATGGGGTGTGGTCTGGATCAGGTGACTGAGGGCTACCTTTCAGACTTTCCTTCCTGCCTGCTTTTGGTCCCTTCCAATCTCTCAGACCCACTGAGGGCAGGGCCTAGCCAGGAGCTGGTGCTGGGAACCAAAAGGCAAAGTCTTGAACCTCTGCAGCAGCTCAGCCACCATGTGTTCCCTACCCTTTCTGCCCTCAGCTGTGACCTGGGTGCCATAGGCGGGCCCAGGCTGCAGGCCAGATCGCAGCCCTAGGAAGCAGCAGGGCTCGTGAGTGTGGTTTCCCCAGTGCCTCCATGTTTGCACACCCCAGACCCTGTGGTCCTTGGCTGGTGTGGGAGAAAATAAGAGTGGTAGCCAATCAGCCGCATACCCATCCGCCCTCCGTTTCCTCCCACTGTGGGATGGTAATGGTGCCAACCTCCCTAGCATGCCCTGAGGATTGAAGCCTACTACAGTATGTGTAAAGTGCTTTGCACATGGTGGTCCTTATTCAAGGATTAGCTGTTGCTGTTATTATGACTGCTGTTACCCTTGGGGAGTGTGGGAAGTGAAGTGTGCCCTGCCCCGCTGGAGTGGTAGAGGAAGGAATGAGAGAAGGAAGTTGGGTCTGGAGGGACAGGAGGCAAAGCTCCTACCCCTGCAAGTGGGGAAGAGATGTAAAGAGAGCTTGCTCAGCAGGCTCCTGCCCGTGCCCCCATCCTCTTCTGCGGCTTGAAGTGTGGGGTGGGTGAGCTTCTGGGCCCTCTGGCTCTCAGCTCCACCTCCTAACCACTTTATAGGTGGAGCATCCAGTTTTCTCCATACAACCTTGCATTTGGCTTTGTCAAGCTTGGTTTGCCCTTGACCTTTTGGCTGGGCCCATTATGTTTATTCCCAGGCTCCCTGAACTATGAGTGATGCCCTTCATGGACTCACAAGTTAGCTGCTGTCTGCCACCTTGGATTCACCAAGACTCTGCACCTTGGTCTTCCATGTGGATGGAGCCTGGGTCTTTGCTTGCCTTCCTGAATTGAAAAATCACACCACCCCTACATTAATTGCCCTGAGATTTACCCACAGAGACAGGGAAATGAGGCAGCCTGTCACCTGTCATTCTTTTGTGTAATGCTCTTGAGTCTCCCCAAGCCAAAATCATCTTCTCCTTCAAGATCACGGATGGGTGAACGAGTGGGAAATGGTAGGGGGTGAAGAACCAGGATGGTGCCTGGGATTGGGGGTGGGATCTGAGCCTCAGGGCCCTTGTACCTGAAAGAGGAGCTACCCTTCTGTGAAGAGAGCCCACAGTTGCCAATAGTGAGAGGCGGGGGTCCTGCACCCCTCTCTAGCCAAGCCACAATGGCTGAGTTGCAACACCAGTGGCACCTGTGCCTGAGGGAGAAGGCAGTGTGTCTTCAGAGGCAGCAGAGTGACTACTGGGGACACAGGAGCTGAGAGGAGACAGTGGCCTAGGATTTCTGTGGCTTGTTCGCTTGTGGCTTATTAACCCCTGATCCCCCATTCCTATCTGTCAAGAGCTGGCGCATCAGGGCTGTGCTGAGGGACAGCACCAGGTACTGGGAGTGGGACGGTTTGCTTGTCACTGCCCTCGCTTTAGCCAGGGCCACTGTGCCTGCATTGCCTCTGAGCTAAAGCTGAGGCTGCCGTGGGCAAGGCCTCCGCCACCGACCTTCCACTAATTAAACAGCTCGAAGAGGCTGAATCACCAGGCCTGCATAGTTTGAAAATTGTAGCCCTGCCTGGTGTGCTGAGTCAAACTGGTTTGTCGGGATTGGGCAGCTGGGGGGGGGGGGTAGCGTACACAGCTGGGCACCTGATGGAGTGGTAGAGGCCCCCCAAGCCCGGGGCTAACCTGGGGCCAGCCCTCCGTGGCCCTCTGCTGCCAGGGCCTTCTGCTGTGGGCCCACTGTGGCCAGCATGCCAGCCAGAGGGCTAGCTAGGCCTTGAGCCAGGCCCAGGCACCCATCACCTCAGTCTCTGGCTGCTGGCAGGGCCCGTGCTGGGGTGGGGGTGTGGATGAGCACTGAGGTATTTGGGCTCTCTGCCCTGTGCTTTTTTCTCATTCTCCTCCCCCTCAGGATCAGTTCATTATAAAGCCCCACCATCTGAGGGGAAGGATGAAAAACAAAATACGTTCTCTGTTCTGAGATGCTCCCCTCTGTGCCGCCCCAGGCGTGAGGACCTATGGGTGTGGCCGGGAGGGGAGGAGGCCGTGGGTGAGCTAGGCTGTTAGGCTCCTAGGCTCCTGGTCCTCCAGCAGGGTGGCCCCTATCTCCTGGCTGTCTGTCCCGAGCGTGCAGCCTGGAGCGCGTACCTGTACTAGTGCCCTCACATGGGAAGCAGTGGCTGGGTGGTGGAGGACCTGGGGCCAGAGCTTTGTGTTGGGTGGTTAAAGGAGGGATTCCATCTTGGGGCAGCTTGGGTGGCATGGAGTTTTCTCCCATGCTTCGCAGCCAGGGCTCCAGGGTTCTCCTTCCTGCCCAGCCTCTGCCCTTGCCACACCAACTCTGCTGGGCCAGCCACAGAACATGACCTTCCTGCCACCCCAAAGTCCCTCACCTAAGGTGGAGCCTTCTTGTTTGGCTCCAGCTTTCTCTTCTTTGTTTCCTGGGCCTTTGTGGAACTGCTGCTCCAGGGGTGGCCTGGGTGACTTGGGACCTGGATGTGCAATGGAGCCTGGCAAAAAGTTGTGGACCCAGCTCTTCATCTGGGAGGTGGCAGGCTTTCAGCTGGTGCCCATGTACTGAGTGTCCCAGTGAGGCTGCCAGGGGCAGGCCTGGGTGTCTGGTATCCTTCTCATGCTAGATCTTAAGGTGTGGATATAAGAGCACTGTCCCATCCCCGGGGGTCTTGGGATCCCTTGAGACAGTGCCATAGCGCTGGCAGGGAAGTGGCTTGTTGTTTGGGCAGAAGTTACACCTGGGAAGGCTGCAGCTGGCCACTCCCAGAATTGTCCTCAGGCCCCTGCCCCACCCCACCCCCACACACACCCTCTCAACCTGACTGACAGCTCTTACCTGAGCTAGGACAACAGGAAGCAAAAGGTAACTCGCTCCTTCCCTATGAGGGTGGTGGCCATGGCCACGCCTGCACCTCCACTGTGCAGAAGGGGTCTGTGTGGCTGCCTTGCTAGAGCAAGAGGTACCACAGAGCTGGAGGAGGATGAGAGATACTGCCCTCTCACAGCTCTTCTTCCACCCACTGCAGGATCCCAGAGAAAGAACCTGTTCAGAGTGTGTGTGTGTGTGTGTGTGTGTGTGTATGTGTGTGTGTTGCATGGAAGAGGCACCTCTGGGGCTTTACACAGACTCTAGGCACTGCTATTTATCCCAGGTCTTCTTGCCCCTTCCGGGGCTGTGGCATGTTCCAGTGCCATGGGGCATCTGATTGTAGTTTTCCTCTCCTGTGTAAGAGCATGTCAGCAAGTCTGTATAGTGGAGCTGGATTTTGTGTTCGCACTTTATGCTCAGGGCTTTGTGCCCTGTGGCTGGTGATAGTGGGTGCAATTGTGCGTGTAAGGAGGACGTACAGTTGGGCGGGCTGCATGTGCCCAGGGAAGGCTGTGAGAGTGCTGCTGCCCCGGGGAAGCCGAGTCTGAGCATGAGAAAGAGTCACTGCGTTTGAGCGTCTAAGGAAGAGGAATCTGTTTGTACTGCGTGCATCTGTGTGTCTGAAAGACAGACTGGCTGTGTGTGAAGCTGTGTGCGTGTTTGCGGGTGGCTCTCTCTGTGTTTTTGTCCACCATATGTGTTGACTTGTCGCTCTTTAGTTCCTCAGTGGAGAGCAAGCCTGGCCCCAGAGAGCTGGGCACTGAGTGTGCAACCGTGTTTGTGCATAGGTGAGGGCCACAGAGCCGCTGCCACGTGGCTGCTTGCCACAGCCCCGTGGCAACAGGAAAGATCCGCTCCTGTGCTCCAGAGTTCCTGGTGCTCTGGTGCCTTAGAGGGACAGCCAGGTGCCCATGTTGCGAGGCGGCCTCCTTTCCTCTGCGGCTGCTGGGGCGGGGGAAGCAGGACAGAGGGGGGGGCAGTCAGGAGCCCCGAGGAGTTTGAAGATTGCTCACTTGGTCTTCTTTTGTCTTTAGCCCCTGTTCTGCCCAACCTTATGTACAAACTCCCGCGCATGCACACACCACACGAGGCCCAGGAAAGGTCTCTTCTTCCCAGCGCCACCACCAGATGGGTTCTGTGATGCCCCACTCCTGTCCTTCTGAGGCTGGGCACACCCCAGGGTCTGCAGAGGTTCTTGTCTCCTGCCCAGGCCTCTCCCTTCTCAAGGATGTGGGGACCCAGAGCAGCCCCCCTCTAGACTCCCCTCCTCAAACGGGTGACCGGAGCCCTTCCTCAGGCACACAGGACTCAAGAAATCCAAATCCTCTCCTCATTAATGGGAAAAATGTGCCGAGATTGAGCGATGGCCAAGGCCTCGCGATGGCCAAGGGCTGGCCCCCTCTGCTCACTCCCTAGCTAGCGCCCTGCCTGTGCCCGCCTCCTGGCCCTCCCTCCTCCCCAGCCAGCATAGGGCTTGTTTTAAACTGTGGAGGAATCTGGCTGGAGGGGGGAGGGAGCTGAATATTTGGGTTTAAACAGTTCCAGATGGGTTTGGCACGGGCTGAGCAGAAGGAAGTCAGGGAGAGGGAGGAGGGAGGCAGGGAAGAAGCGATGGGAGCCCTTGCCGGCTTGCCGGCTTGGCGGCTTGGCGGCAGGGCAGGGCGGTGGGTAGCAGGCGGCCTGGTTGGCCGGCTGGGGGAGGGGTGAGCCTGCCTGCCCGCCGCTCTGCGGACTGGACTGCTTGGGCCACCGCTGGGGAAGAGGCCACTTGGCAGCCTCCCTGCCTGTCTCTGTCTCCTTGGGCCTGCTTGTCTCTCCACCGCACGGTCTTTGTAGTCCGCCGCGGGCCATCGGGGCTGTCTGGTCCCCGCCAGCTCTGTGCAGAGCCCACCCTGTTGCCTGGACCAGGCCCCTGCTCCGCCTGCCTATCTCTGGGACCCTGCTTCTGCAGTCTCCGCATCCATCAGGGAGCCTCTGCCCGATGTCCGTGCCTGTCAGTCTATCTGTCTGAGGCTCCCATTAAGGTGGGGCAGCAGGGACCAGCTGCTGCCGTAACAGGCTGCAGGAGCTGCTGCCTGCTGCCACCCCAGTGCTTGATGCGTGAGCAGGGGGCTGCAACTGTCCTGTGCATCCTCTGGGTCCTGCAAGGCCCTTTGCCAAACCCTTTAGAGTCTGGGTCTGAATCCTCAGGGCCTGCTGTGGATGTAGAGGCCCCCAGAAGTTCTGGAGTAGCCTGAGCTCCATCCATCCTGGAGTTGAGGAAAAGACTGGGCTGCCTCCTGTATGTCCTGGGGCGTAGGAGAGGAGTTGGCACTCTTTCCTCCCTGTATCCTAAGTCTGACCTTAGAGTCACGCAACCTTTCAGTCATTTTCCACCCATGGAGCAGAACCAGGTTCCTACAGGAGTGAGTGGGTGTTCAATAGTGATGGTCCCCCACTGTGACTGAGCGAGAGACCGCAGCTCAGGACGCATGCTAGGTGTGTGCTCAGGCCTCGAGCCGTGATCCACACAGGAAAGCATCCGACCCCGCGTGGAGGTCCAAGAAAGGCTTCCAGGCAGAGGAAACAGTTTGTGGAGATCCGCAGTTTCCTGGTTTCTCTTGTCTCCTCTACAGAGGGGTGTATTGCAGTCGGGCCCAAGGGGTTAGGGGCTCGTGACAGTGTCAGCTGGACCTGAATTCAAGCTACCCTCTCACCCCTCCCTCCCAGTCCTAACAGGTTGGCCATAAGCTTTACATTTACTTTATACGAGCATGCATTCTGGACAAAGGGGCACACCAGCAGTACCTTCTCCCACAGACTAGGAGCTGATCTGGGCCTCGGTGGTGCCCGCCCCATCCCTGAGAGCAGTCCTGCCTGGCCCCTGCAGGTGGCTGTGTGGGAGGCTAGGGAGGCCTGTTACTGCCCTCCTGGGCAGTAGGGCTGAATGGAGTTAGGGGAGGCCAGGGCCCAGGGTGTGAAGCACACAGTCCTTTGTTCGGGGATAAAGGCCCTGCCAGCCCCTTTGTGTGGAGATTAGCAGGGCCGTAGGTGTGTGAACCCGCCTCTGCTCTGGCCTCATTAACCCAGGTCTGGGGGTCAGCAGCAGTCTCCAGGACCTGACATGTCCAGGACTGTGACGGCTCTGTACAGGACTGCAGGTCTCCTGTAGAGTCAGGGATCTGGAAGCACTTCCTGAGGTATGAGGGGAGCTGGTCTCCCCTCTCTGAGCCTCTCTTCAGTGATCTCTCTCCCACCGTCTTGAAAGTAGCCCTGACCATTTTCTTCTGTTGTTCCCCCAGAGACCCTCATGGATACAAAATGGGTAACATCTGAGCTGGCGTGGACATCTCATCCGGAGAGTGGGGTGAGTCTCGCAGTTGTCTGTGCTATGGGCTACCCGCCGCCTCCCTCACAGGGCTGGCTGCCCCAGCCCTCCCCTGTCAGGCCCATGTCCTGTAGGTGACATCCTTTTCCTCTTCTTGTCACCTTCTTGGCCTGATGTCCTTCTCTGTGGGAGTGTGTCCCTCACTCTGGCGTTGTCCCTGCTGTCCGCAACATGAGCTGTCTTTGGCCCACTCTTTCTCTGCTCAGCTTCATCCCCACCCCCTTCCTGGACGTCCTGTTGTGGATGTCCTTGGGTCCCTAGAAAGAGGGCTGACTTGGGAGCCAGGAACCCTAGGTGGCTGTGTGTCCCTCAGCAAGGTAGTTAATTTCTTGGGGCCTCCATTTCTTGATTGCTCAGTTCCCATAGCCCTGGGCTGGGGATGTAGCTCATGGATAGTGCTCTAGCTTATCGAAAGTCCCACCCTAGCCCTGCCTACAATCTTCAGGCCCAGCGAGATGTGGGTGTGTCTCTTGGGGAGCTTTGGCTTCCTTGTCTTTCTCATTGCAGTTCCTGCAAAATTGAAATATGATACAGTGGTGACGCTGGTATAGCCAATACATTTATAGTCATTTCTTTCTTTCTTTTTTTTTTTTTTTGCAGTACCAGGGATTGAACTCATGACCCTGTGCTTGCCAGGCAAGCGCTTATTCTACTGAGCTATCTCCCTGGCCCTAAGCATTTATTTCTTTTCTTTTTTGTCTTTTTGAGATAGGGTCTCACTATGCAGTTCAGGCTGGCCTTGAGCTCACTTTTGCAGCCCAGGCTGATCTTGAACTCACACCGATCTTCCTGCCTCAGCCTCCTGAGTGCTGGGATTACAGGCGTGCGCCACCACGCCCGGCTCAAGCATTTATTTCTTATATGTATTTATCATCCCTGTGTTGCAACTGGGAAAACTGAGGTGCAGGACCTTTAAGTGGTTTACCTGTAGATACATAACAAGCAGAAAGCTGGGATTTGAGCCCACAGAGGCCATGTGTGTGGCTGCATCCTGCAGAAGCATCTCTGGAAGTGTGTACGGGCAGCAGCTGTGAGTAGGAGGCGAGGACTTGGCAGGGATTGGCACTTACTCTGTCTCTTTCTTTCGGTCCACATGCAGTGGGAGGAAGTGAGCGGCTATGATGAGGCTATGAACCCCATCCGCACGTATCAGGTGTGCAACGTGCTCGAGTCCAGCCAGAACAACTGGCTCCGCACTGGGTTCATCTGGCGGCGGGATGTGCAGCGCGTCTACGTGGAGCTCAAGTTCACGGTACGCGACTGCAACAGCATCCCCAACATCCCCGGCTCCTGCAAGGAGACCTTCAACCTCTTCTACTACGAGGCTGACAGTGACGTGGCCTCCGCCTCCTCCCCATTCTGGATGGAGAACCCCTACATAAAAGTGGACACCATCGCGCCCGATGAGAGCTTCTCCCGGTTGGATGCCGCCGGTCGGGTCAACACCAAGGTGCGCAGCTTCGGGCCGCTGTCCAAGGCCGGCTTCTACTTGGCCTTCCAGGACCAGGGCGCCTGCATGTCGCTCATCTCGGTGCGTGCCTTCTACAAGAAGTGTGCATCCACCACTGCAGGCTTCGCACTCTTCCCTGAGACCCTCACCGGGGCCGAGACCACCTCGCTGGTCATTGCCCCGGGCACCTGCGTTGCTAACGCCGTGGAGCTGTCAGTGCCACTCAAGCTGTACTGCAATGGCGACGGGGAGTGGATGGTGCCTGTGGGCGCCTGCACCTGTGCCACTGGCCACGAGCCAGCTGTGGAGGAGTCCCAGTGCCACCGTGAGTGGGGCTGGTGGGGGAGGGGTGAGGGAAGGCCTACGCAGGGCCACCTACTGCTTCCAAGCTGGGCTTCCTGTCTGACTAGGAGGTCTGGCCTCAGGTGTGGGTGGAGGGAGGGATGGGAAGGTGACTGCACTGGGTGCACCAAATGTGACGTGAGGAGGGAGCTGGGAGCAACCATGTGGACTGGACAGCCACAAAGGTGATGAGAATAGCATAGGGGTAGAGCGCTTCCCTAGCATGCAGGAGGCCCTGGGTTCAATCCTCAGGGCTGGGGAGAAAGGACAGATGGAGGTTTTTTTTTTGTTTTGTTTTTTTTTTTTTTTTTTGGCGGGACTGGGGTTCAAACTCACGACCTTGCACTTGCTAGGCAGGCACTCGTGCCTTGGAGCTATCTCCCCAGCCCCTAGATGGAGGTTTAAAAATAAGAGAGACCTAGAGAATCCCTGACTGAAGTACCTGGGCAAAGATACAAGAGGCGGGCACTGCTCCCAGAGTACACTCACTGTGGGTATTCTCACTGGGCGCCAGTGCTAAGGTGCCTGCTGTGGGCAACTTATGCTTGCCCAGTGCTTCAGGTATACAGGTTTCTGGCACAGTGTTAGGGGCACAATCCCTAAAGTCCCAGCCCCTGATGGTCATTTACTACCTTTATGACATGGGCACACTACTTAAGTCTTTCAGCCTTGGTTTCAGAGAT
The DNA here is from genome assembly GCA_004027025.1 of Myocastor coypus. NCBI lineage: Eukaryota > Metazoa > Chordata > Mammalia > Rodentia > Myocastoridae > Myocastor > Myocastor coypus. The sequence goes on along the minus strand of PVJA010000905.1, from coordinate 105,054 downwards.
TCCATCGTAGGGTTGTGCCAAGCAAGGTGACTCTGTTTTGGTCTCAGGATAGTGGTTGGAGGTGGTTAAGCCCAGGTGGCGCCGTGTAAGAGGAAGGCTGGGGTGTGGGTATAGGAGGGGGAGCTTGCCACAACTTTGTAAGGTGTATTTCTGTTGTCTCCCTTTTTTTTTTTTTTTTTTGTGGGACTGAGGTTCAAACTCACAACCTTGCACTTGCCAGGCAGGCACTTGAGCCACGGATCTATCTCCCCAGCACCCTATCTGCCTATTTTGCCCATGAGGAAATTGGGTTCTGTACCCAAAGCCTCTCACCTAGGGAATGTGGTAGCTGGCACTGAAAAAGCCCAGTCCCAGGCAGGACAGGCACACAGAGTGTAGTCTTCCGTTCCTCTGCCTGTCCTCTCCCTGGGGCATGCAGGATAGCTCAGAGGGTGGGAGAGGGTTCTGCCACAGTCCTTGATGTGAAGGTGCCTGGGTCCGTCCACTGAGTCCCTGGCTGTGAAGCCTAAGCTTGGAAGTGCCTTACCTGGCCCTTCTCCATTTTATGGAAACCTGCCTGAGAGACTTCCTCTTCCCAAGTGGAGAATGGGGTGGGGGTGATGAGCCTGACAGCCTGAAGAGGGGCTAACACTCAGCAGGTCCCTGGCAGGAAATGCACATGGGTTCCCATAGCAACTGGGCTGGCTGGCCTGGGCCCCCTCCCCCACCAGCTGGAAGAACTAGGATAGAATATCACCTTTGCCTGGGAAGATGAAGCCCCAGGGAAGGGCACAACCCTGACCTGGTGCATTGCGCGGTCTGGGTGACCCCTGCAGAGGTCATCTTGCGGGTAGACTGATGATATACTTCAGTGCGTCCAGGACAGTCTTCCATTGGGCCTAAGATCCTAACATTCCTAGTGCCCCTTTCACTCTAGAATATTCCAATTTGAGCAATAAATCATGCAGCCACCCTTAATAAATCTATGGAGGTCATATCCAAGGGTCGCGTATAGATGGCAGGAGGGATATTCGGGGCCACCATGCCCTGGGTAGAGTGGAGCTGCTGACTGCCCCTGCTCCCAGTGGGTGGGGTAGATGCTAGCGAGGAGGCTTTCTGCTGAGGAGTGCCCACCTCCAGGCAGTGGCCCGGTGGCCCTGAGGGACCTCCAGAGTGGGTTTCCCAGAGCTTCAGTGGTGAGCAACAGCCAAACACAGGGTGCCGAAGCCCAGGGTGCTCCCCCCCCTTTCCCCTCCTCTTCCTTTTCCTTCTCTCTCTTGGCCCTGTCTCAACAAGCCCAGGCTGTCCAGGCAATGGGGCTGACGTCTTCGTCCGGGAGGCCCTGGGGTTGGGTAGGGGGGCAGGGGCGGGAGGAATCCGCTGACGTGGGGTTTCCATGGGGCAAAAGGAAAGGGCCTTTTGTAGCTGCAGTGGAGTTGGGCAATCTGGCGTTGCCCCCACAGTCTCGGGGGTGGAGGGCCCAGACCCAGGCTGGGGCGGGGCCAAGTTCTCACGGAGTCCTGGAGGCTCTGTGCTGAGCAGCGACCACCTCTTCTCCCCTGCAGCCTGTCCCCCTGGGAGCTACAAGGCAAAGCAGGGAGAGGGGCCCTGCCTCCCCTGCCCCCCCAACAGCCGCACCACCTCTCCCGCCGCCAGCATCTGCACGTGCCACAATAACTTCTACCGCGCAGACTCGGACTCCGCGGACAGCGCCTGTACCAGTGAGTCACGCGTAGCCCCTGCTGTCTCTGCCAGTAGCCCCAACTTGCAGAGGGGCACACTGGCGCACTGGGAGGTTTGATAACGTGTTCAGGACGGCACTGCAGGGCACCCCTTCAGCTGCCTCACCCCTCCAGCCATCATACAACAAGAGCTTTTGAGCTGCTAGGCAGTCATTCAGAACTGGCTGGAGGCCCGTTATCACCGGCTGCTGCTCTGTAACTATGGAGGGGGTCCCACCCCCCTACGCAGTCTGCCGTCCCACTGGTTTCAGCTCTGGCCTTTAGCGAGCCAGGAATTGTGATGCATATAGGGCGTATGGCAAAGACACAGTCGTGAAGGAACTCACAACCTCATGGAGAAACAGGTGTGAAATTGGGTGATGATCATGAGGTCCACTAAGTGTCCGCTAAGGGCTGGGACAGAAGACTGCCGCAGACTGGTGTCGCGGGAGTGCAGGGGATGGAGGGAGGTGGTGGCATTTCATGTTGAGTCCTTAGGATCAACAGGAATCTTCTCAGTGAAGAGTAGAGAAATGGCTGCAAGACGGGGGGTGTTCAGGCGCTCTGGGCAGCAGGGTGGCCATACCTTTCTCCCTCTGTGTCCCCACAGCGGTGCCCTCTCCGCCTCGGGGTGTGATCTCCAATGTGAATGAGACCTCCCTGGTCCTCGAGTGGAGTGAGCCTAGGGACCTCGGAGGCCGCGACGACCTCCTGTATAACGTCATCTGCAAGAAGTGCCACGGGGGATCCGGGGCGGGGGGGCCCTCTACCTGCTCGCGCTGCGATGACAACGTGGAGTTTGTGCCTCGGCAGCTGGGCCTGACGGAACGCCGGGTCCATATCAGCCACCTGCTAGCCCACACGCGCTACACTTTTGAGGTGCAGGCGGTCAACGGGGTTTCAGGCAAGAGCCCCCTGCCGCCCCGCTATGCAGCAGTGAACATCACCACCAACCAGGCTGGTGAGGGCCCGGGTCCGCGGGGTGGGAGGAGCTGCGGGCTGCTCAGGGCTGTCTGGGGTTCCGTGAGGACTAAGTCTTTGGGAAAGCTGTGGGGCTGGAGGGCCCATGGTCATCCCCAACCTGGTCTCCCCCAGCGCCATCTGAAGTGCCAACGCTGCGTCTGCACAGCAGCTCAGGGAGCAGCTTGACCCTGTCCTGGGCGCCCCCGGAGTGGCCCAATGGAGTCATCCTGGACTATGAGATGAAGTACTTTGAGAAGGTGAGACCCTCAGCTGGCAGCAGTGGCCCTGGGGCAGCTCCCATAAAGGCTCTGTCCAGTGTGAGGGAGGCAGGGGCTGGGCCTAGTGGGAGGGAGAGGCCACATATCCTGAGGATGAACCTGGGTGTCCCTCCTCCCACTGCCACTGCAGAATGAGGGCATCGCATCCACCGTGACCAGCCAGAAGAACTCTGTGCAGCTGGACGGGCTGCGGCCCGATGCCCGCTACGTGGTCCAGGTGCGAGCGCGCACGGTGGCCGGCTATGGCCAGTACAGCCACCCGGCTGAGTTTGAGACCACGAGTGAGAGAGGTACATGTGCCCCTCTGCCCTGTGCCTGTCCCCACCCTGGCCATCCTCTCTGTCTCTCCACTCACTGGGCCTTGCCTCTGTCTCCAGGCTCCAGTGCTCAACAGCTCCAAGAGCAGCTGCCCCTCATCGTGGGCTCTGCCACGGCTGGGCTCATCTTCGTGGTGGCTGTCGTGGTCATTGCCATCGTCTGCCTCAGGTACCCCCAAGCCCACAGCTGCTGCTCTTAGCCCCCTAGAGCACTCTGGCCTCTCTTGACACCAGGCCACAGCCTGCCTGGGCCCAGACTCCTTGCAGGAAAGCCCACTGTAGCGTTTTCATGTCCTCCTGTCCTGTTCTGGTGAGCCCCCACGAGGTAGCGGTGACCAGCAGTCCCACGACCGACCAGGCCTGGGCCCTCTCCTAGGCAGACTGCCCATCTGGGGGCCCAAGGGGCCCACTGCGAAGGAAGTTGCAGAGCTTGTCTCAGGCCCACCTCCTCTTCCCTCTCCAGGAAGCAGCGGCACAGCTCAGACTCGGAGTACACAGAGAAGCTGCAGCAATATAGTGAGTTCCCCATCCCCGTCCCAGCTCCCCAGCTCCCCAGCCCCTGTAGCCCTGTTCTCTGCCCGTGACTTTACTCCTTGTAAATATTCCTAGCTGCCCCTTCCTGCTTCTAGCCATCACGGCAGGTGCCCCACCCCCTCTACCCTCCTATCCCACGGGAAGGAAAGATGCACACTCAGAGGAAATAATTAGACAGCAATTAAGTGTTAAGCATAGTGTTCCTGTGGCAAAGGGCTGGAAAAGTTCCAAGAGGAAGGCTTCTGGGAGGAGGTGGCAGGATGACAGGGCTCAAGGGGCAGGGGCAGCCTTCCTGGCGGGAGAAGTCTTGAGGAGGTGGGTGGGTGGGGAGGGTGGCCAGCTGCGGGGGCAGTGAGAAGCCGGCCTGACAGCTGCTGGGAAGCCAGGGTGGGGAGCGCAGCCAGCCCTTGGAGGGTCTCAGAGGCAGGCAGAGTTGGGACTTGACTGCACCGCAGGTAATTGGGAAGCTGCGGAGGAAGACAATAGGCATATTGTTTCAGGGTGGCTTGGTGGGAAAAGTCCAGAGGCGGCTAGGAGAGAGACTATTGCAATAGCCTGAGTGTTGAAGGCCTGGACAAGGTCAGGGGAGTGAGGGGAATGCTAAGTGTGCGAGAGGTTTGGGCATGATGAGAGATGAGGAGAAAGGAGATGAGAGGAGACCTCCGAGTCTCGGGGTGGGTCGGCCCGGGCGTGGACCATGGGGGGCTCTGTGGACAGCGCTGAGCACATCCCCGGCTGAGAGGCGTGTGGGGCACCGCAAAGCCCCTGGTGCGGTGCCGGAGGCTGCCGCACGCATTCCTCTCACGTCAACTCCTCTCCCTCCAGTTGCTCCTGGCATGAAGGTTTATATCGACCCGTTCACCTACGAGGACCCCAACGAGGCCGTGCGGGAGTTTGCCAAGGAGATTGATGTGTCGTGCGTGAAGATCGAGGAGGTGATTGGAGCCGGTGAGTCCCCAGTGAGGGGCACCGGGAGGCCGGGAAGCTGAAATCGGCTGGGGCTGGGTCCGGGGGAGCAGCCCAAGAAATAGCGTCTGAGCTGTACCCTGCCTTGTGCAGGGGAGTTCGGGGAAGTGTGCCGGGGTCGCCTCAAACAGCCTGGGCGCCGGGAGGTGTTCGTGGCCATCAAGACGCTGAAGGCGGGCTACACAGAGCGGCAGCGGCGGGACTTCCTGAGTGAGGCTTCCATCATGGGGCAGTTCGACCACCCCAACATCATCCGCCTGGAGGGCGTGGTGACCAAGAGCCGGCCTGTTATGATCCTCACCGAGTTCATGGAGAACTGCGCCCTGGACTCTTTCCTACGGGTGAGAGCCTGCCCCAGTGGTCCCTCCCTGCCCCTTCAAGCTAGGTCAGGCCCACCATTCCCTCCCACAAGTGAGATAGACCCCATTTAAAATCCATAGGAAGGGCTGCCAGGATGGCTCAGTGGTCTAAAGTGCCTGCTGAGGAAAGCTTAGGCAGCCTCAGGGACCGCGGTTCAATCCACAGCACCACATGCTGCGCCAGCCCAGCCCTCCAGCCCTCAGGGCCATTAAAAAAAAAAAAAAAAAAAAAAAAAATCCTTAGGAAACAGCTGGGCCGGCAGAGTCAGAGCTCTCGCAGTTCACCCCCTACCTCAGTCCTTCCTCCTGCCCAGGTGACCGCAGCTAAATTGCTCAACTTGACTCTGCCACTGTAGCTGTAAAGCCTTAACTGGGATTGGCAGAGTCTGTGTATACAAGATTCTTGACACATCACAGGGACATGGGTGCTACAGTCTCTGAGGCCCTGGAAGGGGCAGGCAGGGAGGGCAGCAGTGGCCTCGCCCCTGAGCCTGTTTGTTTTTGCCAGCTCAATGATGGGCAGTTCACAGTCATCCAGCTGGTGGGTATGCTGCGGGGTATCGCCGCGGGCATGAAGTACCTGTCTGAGATGAACTATGTGCACCGGGACCTGGCTGCCCGCAACATCCTGGTCAACAGCAACCTGGTCTGCAAAGTCTCTGACTTTGGCCTGTCCCGCTTCCTGGAGGATGACCCCTCGGACCCCACCTACACCAGCTCCCTGGTACCAGTCGCAGCTAGGAGGGACAGTGGGGCGGGGGCCAACCTGACAGGGGCTCAGGGCTGGGGAGCAGCCTTGAGTCATAGGGTGAAGGGCGTGTGCCCCCCGTGCCAGGGCGGAAAGATCCCAATCCGCTGGACTGCCCCGGAGGCCATAGCCTATCGGAAGTTCACCTCTGCCAGTGATGTCTGGAGCTACGGAATTGTCATGTGGGAGGTCATGAGCTACGGAGAGCGACCCTACTGGGACATGAGCAACCAGGATGTAAGTGGGGAAGTGGGGTCAGGCCAGAGGGGTCTAGCGGGCCGGCGGGGGAAGAGGGTGACGGCTCACTCTGGTTTCCTGGTCCCTGGCCCAGGTCATCAATGCTGTGGAGCAGGATTATCGGCTGCCACCACCCATGGATTGTCCCACAGCCCTGCATCAGCTCATGTTGGACTGCTGGGTGAGGGATCGGAACCTCAGGCCCAAGTTTTCCCAGATTGTCAACACCCTAGACAAGCTCATCCGCAACGCTGCCAGCCTCAAGGTCATCGCCAGCGCACAGTCTGGGTCAGTACCTGCGCTCCCACACACAGCCAGCAGCCATGTCCCAAAGCCCCCTGGACACAGGACTCACCGGGTTGCTCTCTCTCCTCCCACAGCATGTCACAGCCCCTCCTGGACCGCACGGTCCCCGATTACACAACCTTCACCACGGTAGGAGACTGGCTAGACGCCATCAAGATGGGACGGTACAAGGAGAACTTTGTCGGTGCGGGGTTCGCCTCCTTTGACCTGGTGGCCCAGATGACTGCAGAGTAAGTGCTTCTGGTTTGGAGGGGTGGCGCGGAGGGCTCTGGGCTGGGACCTGGGTGGCGGGCAAGAAGGAAGGCACTGACCCTGCCCTTGCTTCCTCCTCAGAGACCTGCTGCGAATCGGGGTCACTCTGGCTGGCCACCAGAAAAAAATCCTCAGCAGCATCCAGGACATGCGGCTGCAGATGAACCAGACGCTGCCAGTGCAGGTCTGACACTCAGCTCCTACTGGGGGGCGTCCCCCAAGGACTTCACAGGGACTCTGACCAGCCAGCTGGACTCTTGGACTTTTGGCTGGCTGGCTGTGGGCTGTGGCCCAGAAGATGGACGTTTGGGGAGGACCCAAGCTGAGACTTGAGCAGGCCTATGCTCCCTCCCCAGGAAGTGTGCCCCAAACCTCTTCATATTGAAGATGGATTAGGAGAGGGGGTGGTGACCTCTCCCCAGATGCCTCTGGGGCCCAGGCCTTCCTACTTGCCAGTGGAGGGTCCCCTACAACCTCAGATTTGGCTATTTTGCAGTGCTGAGGTCCTGGCAGGGCCAAGTGGGGCGGGGGCAAGCCTGGGTTCCACAGGGCCCAGCCCTGGCAGGGGTCTGGCCCCCCAGGTAGGCAGAGTGGTCCCTCCCTCAGGAATTGGAGGAGGGGACTCCAGGTATGGGGAAATGTGACACCCCCATCCCTACACCAGTTGGCACCTCTGGTTTGCACAGGGACTTGTTCTAGGGGCTGAGGACCCTGCCCCCACCCCTGCCCTTGGTGCTGTCATAGAAGGGCAGGTGGGGCAGGCAGAAGAACAGGCCTTGGCCCCCACCCCAGAGACTGACTCTCAGAGCCAGAGATGGGATGTATGTGGTGTGAGTGTGCGAGTGAGTGTGTACAGAGAGCATGGATGAGTGGATAAGAAGCTTGGCCCTGTGCCCTGCAGTGGGGACAGCTGGGCCGGCAGCGGAATAAAGGCAATAAGACGATTCTCTCGCCCTTTCTCATTTCTGCTCCCCAAATGGGGTTCCTTGATCCCCTCCTGCTCACTGGTTTGGCAGCCAACCCTTCCCACATCCTGGCGTCACTAGAAGACCAGATCTGGGGTTTTACAGAGTCCCCTACACCTGTTGCCCCTGTGGGAGACAATAGTCAGTCAGTTTTTAGGGTCACAGACTGGAAGTAAAGGGGAAGAGAGCCCCTGGCCTCCACAGGGGACCCCAGAAGTGTGGCCACTCCAGGAAGTGGCTTGCTTTTTTTTTTTCATTTTATGTATTTGGTACAGGTTCTCACTACAAAGCTCAGACTTGTAGTGATCCTCCTGGTTTCATCCTCCTTGGTGCTGGGATTATAGGCATGGGAAACTACACCTGGATTTGGTCACCAGTTCAGCAGGTCCTAGGGCTGGGACTGGCATGGCCTGTGGGACCAGGGATTCTCGTCTCTTGCTGGCCAAAATAGACACTTCGTCCACTGAGCTATCTCACCAGCCTGAAGGCAATGTTTTTATGTCCTTTTTCACACAGAAGGAAAGAGAGGTGAACTAATTGGCCCCCAGCCCCCACCAGCGTCTGGCTGCACACTGGAAAGGTTCAGGGGGTAAAAAAATAAGCCAAAGAGGAAAACAGCCTTTAGCAAGTGAAAGGGGAACTGTATGTGCAAAGGGGCACCTGGCTGGAGGTCCTGCAGACCCACAGAAAGGTTGGGGCATGTCAGGGATTCCTTGCACGGCAGACCTCGTGGAGGTAAGGGGTGGGTTTCCGAGGTTCCATTCTATCCTAAGCTAGAGGAGTGCGGGTCAGGACGCAATTGGGAGATGCAGGATTGATGTTCCACATGGGCGTGGGGTTTGCTCAATGCTGCCAGGCTGATGTTCAGTGTGGGTACAGGCCTGGAAGGACACGGAGGCTGCTACGCCAGGCAAAGAGGGTGGTGCAAGGTCCAGGGAGGCTCCAGGGAGGAGGTTCGGCAGGTTGCCGAGGTCACTACCTGCGTGCCCACCCTTCTCAGCCCACTAAAGAGAAACAGCCAGGGGACAGACGCTGGCCCCAGCTGCCCCTACCTGGCTACCCTCCCTGGATGGGCTTCGCCAGCCCTTGGACCCCTGCCTCCGGCCGGCTTCCCCACTCAGGTATCCTAAGAGCTTCCCTTGGCTAAGGAAATGGAGAAGGGGTGCAAAGAAAGAGAGAAGAGTGTCTCCTCCGTGCATTCCTCCCTGAGCACCGAACCCCCTTACCTACCTGCCCTGTGTCTGCTCCAGGGTGCAGGGATGTGTCCAGACCCTCAAACAAGGCTGCAAAGAGGGTTAGTTAGGGTTATGTGTAGGGTTATGTGTAGCAAGGAGGCATCCCAGGGAGGGTCTGGCTTTCCTCCTGGTAAGGATGAGAGCAGGGATGAGATGTTCATTAGTTTAGTCTTGGATAATTACACACTTTGGGGGCAGGACATTGGAACTCGCAAGTTACTGCTTCAACAGGGAAGCCAGGGAGATGGGATATTAAGACTGAGGGAGTGATCCCCCAACCTCTCTCCTCAGGACACCTGAGATCTAAGCCTGGGCCATCTGGGACCCCGGGGGTGGTGCAGTAAGTCTAAGAAGCCCTAGGTTGGAAGCCCAGCTCTTTTTTTAATCACCTGTGACCTTGGGAGGTTGACCCCACTGTCTCATGGTTTTCGTTTATGAAAAGGTGGTATAATCATCGTTTCTATCTCAGGGCATTGTTCCAGCATTCAATTGGCCAATACATGTAAAGCATGTACCTGGATGGTCATAAGAGCCCAAAAATGTCAGCTATTTTTTAATTAGCGTGAAATTTAAATAATGTAGAAAAACAAATGGTTGGCGTACAGCAGGGATTGAATAAACTGCAGGGAATCTACCGGCCCCATCCAGATCTCCGGAAGGGAGCGGTCCAGGACTCCCTCTGGAAGGGAGTAGGGGGGGTGTGACAAAGGAGCCGAGGAACATGCCCCCGGCTCTCTGCTGCGGGGATGCCGCATGTATTCCTGCAGGCTTAGCCCAGGCCTGGCCCCGTTCCTTGGGTCCACTTGCTGGGGCCTGGGTGGGTGGCTTGGAGGCCGTGAGAGTCCAGAAGCTCATTAAGGGTGGGTTGCTGAGGGACCCGGCATGAACACTCCTGTCCTCATTCTTCAAATATTTACTGGACCAACAATGTACGCCAGACACCGTATGGGGCACAAGGGATGCTGTAACAAGCAAGACAAGGCCATAATCCAAAGAGCTTGGAGGGTCCTGGGAGTTGAGATACAACTCAAACGATCATACAAGAGTTGCGCATGTGCGCAAGTTAAGGTAAATGTTGCAGGAAGGTTGATGGGTGCGAGACGCGAGCTAGCCGTGAGCCTGATGGCCTGGGGGCTCTCTCTCTCTCCAGCTATCTGATACCCAGCAGAGGGAGCTGGGACCCCCATTACCATGAGGGTCTTAACCTTTTGATGTCTGACCCTGAACAGATCTCCTTTCACTGCTTGACTGTCATTTGTTTATTCGCATGCCTACGTTGGGCTCTTCTGTACACCAGAGCCAGTGTAAGCAGCTGAAGACACAGGGATGGGCCACCTCCAGTCCCCACATCCTGGAGGTGTGCATGGCTCCGGTGGCACGGATGCACCATCTGGTGAATACGGTGTGGCCTGTGCTGTAGTTAGATAAGGAAGGGATCTAGGCTGGCAGTTCTGTCAACTGCCTTTATGTTAAGCCAGGGAGCCTGTGTTGGAGTAAGCAAAGGGAAACAGGAAGTAGTATACACACTGGGCCAGCGTGTCCCCAGCCAGGGCATTGACGTGTCACAGCCCAGAGGGCCAGTCTTGGGCGTCTGGTCCTAGTGGTGCTGCAAGTCCACAGGACATGCTCTGTGTGGCTGCTTCTGCAGCCCTCTGTTCTCTCTTCCTTCCTACAGAATATACTTGTCCCTGTGTGTGTCTGAGAGGGTGGTGCTTTCTTTGCAGAAGAGCTCAGAGGTTAAATGATTTACCTAAGGTCAAAGAGGCAGTCCCCGAGACCAAATCCAGCCTGACTGCACCTCGAATCTCGATGCTTTGCAACTACTACATCAGGATAGCCCAGAAGGGACCCAGGGGAACCGAAAAACCTGCTTGTGGGTGCTCCAGTGGGTCCTTCACTTCAGGATGATACCAACCGTAGGAATGGGCTCTTCGCATGTGTTCTTTCCTCTCTAGGACATGCGGGGCTATGGGGCACAGGGGATGTCAGTGAACAGCACAGCCCAGGAATAAAGTCAGCTCTAGCTTACCGGTGGGGACCCAGGGCAAGAGGCTCCCCCACCCACCCCCACTTCCGTCCCCTTATGCCTCTCTGTTTCTCATTACTTATTCCCATCTCATAAAGCAGAAATAAAAACAGACTCCAGCTCTGGCTGGAGGTGTGCTGTGACTTCAGGGGTGGCTGCGCTGTCTGTGCCAGCTGGGGGCTGGGAAAGATGCCTTTCCCTACTTTGTGGGGGCCTGACAGAAAGAAAGAAAGAGAGGCAGGAGGCAGCTCTCCTCAAGCTCTTCTCCCTTCTCTGGGCACTGAACCTAGGGTTCAGCGGAAGAAGAGGTGTTCGCCTGAAAGGGAGCGTCAGCAGGAATATGGGGTACTAGAGCTGGCTTTCCCCAGACACCATGGCCTACCAACCGCCCAGCACAAAGCCACCTCTACTGGGGAGCCCCTCCCCCGCTCTTCCTCTTATCCTTTCTGAGCCCCGGATCATAGGCAGGCGTCTTCTGGGATCGGGTCCCTGGCTGTGTTCATGAGCTTTCTGAAATCATAGCTAAATACAGAACATAGCAACTTAGGGAGGAAATACTTACCTTGGCTCATAGTTTCATAGGTTCCAGTCCATAGTCAGCTGGAGGCATTACTTCTGGGTCCAAGGTGATGCAAAAATGTCTCAGCATGGAGGGTCTGGTGGAACACAGCAGCTTACTTCTCGGAAGCCACAGAGCAGAGCAAGACCTTCATCTGGAGAAGAAGGGATCAGGGGCAAAGGACGCCCTCCAAAGACTTGTCTAGGCCCCCCCCCCATTCATGAGCTCCTGAAGCTGATGATCACATCAATGGCTCAAGCCATTCCATGAAGTCGGCACTCCCACGATCCAGTCATTCCCAAAGTGGCCAACCAACCAATGACCCAAAGCCCATCAGCTGCCAGCCTCACCTTCCATGAAGCAAGGCCGTCTCAGGGGTGGGGGACATTTTGAATCCCAAGCATGCTGCTGGCTCAGCGAGTTATTCTCGGCTCCAACTCTTGGCTCTCACACCCAGGTGATCACCTCTCACCTCTGGTGACCTCCTCATCCATTCCCAGTTGGCCTCCTGACAGCTTCCTGCACTGCAGTTCGATCCTGGCCATCCTTCACCATGACTGCAAATCTGGCAATCCAAGCTATCACATCTTCCTTCTTCCACTTCCAAAAATCTCTGGTTCCCAAGCCACTTGGGACCTTCTGGGGTCCACTTCTTTCCTTCCCCAACCTAGGCACACATTTGCACCAGGACCTCTCTGGGCAATCCTGTCCTTCTTCACTGATTCCCAGTAGCATTCAACCATAGCAGACAATGAGCGCAGGTTTCTCCACGCTGCTCCTGCTCCCAGCAGTACCACTATTCTTAGCCGAGTTTCTCACCATCTACTTTATTGAAACAATGCAGCCTCTTGACATTCTCATGGAGGCCTCCGGCAGGCACTGAGCCCCGGGCAGTGGAGAGAAGGAGCCCATCATCCAGTGGCGGAAAAGGACATGCTATAGGGATATTCCAGGTGACACTGATGGATCGGAGGAGAGTGGCTCGTGAGAATGGAGTTTAGCGGAGTGAGGTAGTTAGGGATAGGCTGGAGTATGCAAAAATGAAAGCAGGAAGGCAGGGGAGGACGTCCTGGTCTAGGGGGGAGGTAATAGGTTTTGGCTGGAGAGGGGGTGAGGAGGAGCTACTGCAGCGGGGACAGGTGTGAGGGTTCCTTGAGAGATGGGTAGCCACGTACTTAGTGAGGGGAAAGGTAGCAGGGGCCTGAGCACAAGTGAAGTGGGGCTGGCAGCGGGGTGTCCTTTGGGACCATTTGTGGATTCAGCAAGCATAGGAGCAGAAACTGTAAGTGTGAAGGCGAGGCAGGTGCCTCAGAGAGACACCCCATAAACATCTGCGGATCGGGCGTTCAGGAGTAGACTTCTGGTCTGGGGTTAGCAGGCACAGTGTGAAGGCCAGGGAGGAAGTTCAGACAGGGGCGAGACGGCCCAGGAGGGTTGTAGAGAGAAGAGGAGAGGCTGAGGTGGGAGTGCTGTCTCTCGACTGCTCCTGCAGGCGTCCTTCCTGCCTCTGTGAGAGATTCTACTGCGGCGCACTGGAGATGTTTCTCTCTCCTGCTGTACACGCCTCCGAGGAGACCTGAGTCTCGATGACCCGTCTTCTCCAGGATGCCGTGCCAGGACCTAGCTTAGAAATGCCTGTGGGATGGATGGGTGACCATATGATGCTGTGCTGACTGTTTGCTCTGTGTACCAGGCATAAGCATTTTTGCAATTCATCTACTCTTCAGAAAAACTTGGTGAGGTGGGGACCCTCTCCACTTTCATTTAATAAATGAGGAAGGTCAGCTAAAAGAAGCTAAGTAACAAGTTACTTGATGGCCACAAAATGAATAAGTGCTAGAGCCAAGATTTGCATCGAGGTAGGCAAGCTTCAGAGATGATGTTTTTACTACCACATTACTGTGCTTCTCACATAAAATATTAGAATAAGACCTGTCATTACAGTTACCATAATTGAATCCTTACTGTGTCAGGCACTGTACTAAGAAATTTATTCTCTCCCTCCCTCCCTCCTTCCCTCCCTCCCTCTCTCTCCCTCTCTTGCTCTCTCTCTCCCCTACTGGAGTTTGGACAAAGGGCCTCACACATGCCAGGCAAGAGCTTTATCCATCCCAGTTACTTCACATAGATGAGTTAATAGATGAATAAATTGATGGATGTGAAGATACAGTATCTGATGGATGTATGAATAGAAAATGTATATATATATATATATATATATATATATATATATATATGCAACTAGATGAATAGATTCAGAATAAGTGGGTATAAATGGATAGATAATAAGATAAATAAAAGATGGATAAAAATAAATGAGTTTAGGAGTGAAGAACACTGAAATGAATGGATGATGGGTAGTAAGTGGATAGACAAAGGAATATGTGAATGGATGGGTGGATGCATGAATGGTAGATGAATGAAAGTTCAGTGAACTCAACTTACAAACTCAGTTCATTCATGAGAGCTTGTTGTAACTCAAGTTGGTTGTCAATCAAGACTATTTTTCCCATAAGAAATAATAGAAATACCCATAATGTGTTCCAAACCTTCCAAAGTACTCCTTAACTAACATTTTCATAATAAAAAGGGGTTGTATAATGTGCATAGTTTACCAGAAACGCCAATAATTTTCCTACTGTATTCACCAAAAAGTTATAAAGTGTGCTAGTTTACTAGAACCAACAGTGTATTACTATATTCATCATTCGAGTTGACATCGGTGGCTTGCAGAAAGGGAGGATGGAATGGAAGGTCGTTATTATTTTGAAGGAGAGTCCTCTCCCATCAGATCACCAGGAATCTGTGCTTGGGCTGACACGCACACTTGCCTACATTTTTCTGGCATTGAAGCACATTTGACCGACATTCCTCTCGTGGCTTGAGACTTCGGTGGTACGTTAACCTAAACTTTCAGTCATAGCCCGCATTGTTTGTATATGAGCTCAGTAAAAACTCGAGAGTCCACTGTATAGACATGCAAATGTATGGATGAGGGAATTCTTGGTGGGTGGGTAGAGTAATGCATAGATAGGAGAATAAGTAACTGAGAATGTAGAAGGGTGAATAGATGCAGGGGCATGAATGAGAATATAGCTAAACGAAGGAATGACGGAGCGCATGATGAATAGGCAAATGGGTAGGTGGATGGAAAGATAGAAAAACGGTAGGACAGATGAATGGATAGACAGGATTGTATAGATGAAAGAGTAAATCAAGGGCTATATCACTGGAGATTGGGTGGCAGATTGGCTAGACGAATGAATGCTCTGGTGGATGGATAAATAAGGAGAAGAGTGAATGAATGTATAAATGGATGAATGAATTGACTTTGTGCGTGCGTGTGTGTGTGTGTGTGTGTGTGTGTGTGTGTGTGTGTGTGTGTGGCTGGCTCAGCCTGGATAGCATGTGGTGCTGGGGGTTGAACCTCAATTCCTGCACTTGCCGAAGCTTGCCTAAGCAGGTGCTTTAGACCATTGAAGTATCTTGCCGGCCCTTGCCACTTACATAGATGGTTAAAGGAATAAATTTCTACATTTAGGGCAGAAAAGGAGTATAAGAAAAGCTACAAACTATAGTTTCTACCCTTTCCCTTCTACGTACGTGTATTCTTCCCCTCCACTGTTTTTCGAGACAGTTTTTCCTATGTAGCCTGGGCTGGCTTGAACTCATGACAATCTTCTCCCTCAGCCCCCTGAGTGCCGGGATTACAGGCATGGACCACCACACTGGTCTCCTCTATTTCTTTTCTTCATCATTTCTTCCATATTGGTACATAGAATCTACTCTGTTCTCTCATCCAGCTTCTAACACACACACACACACACACACACACCTCCCCTAGAATAGTTTCCTACTCTTCTACCTTGAAGTTCAGGGAAAATACTTCTAAACAGCCAGCCTAGGATAAAAGACAAGCAATGGCTTGGGTGCTCCTCATTCTGTCCTGAGTCCTAATCTTGGACCCAGTGCCTGAGCAGGTATCAGGGTAGCACAGTTGTGGTCAGAGGGCAAAACCAACAGACTCTCTAGAAAGGGCACACTGTTAGGGGGAGATGTTAAGCTGATCTGGCGAAAAAACCGCGCCTTTCCCCAGGTAAGGGAAGGAGCACTTGGGCAGGCTGGTAGAAGCGAGGACTTGGTGAGGTGGAAGCCTGGCATAGCATAGGGGTGCTCACAATCCCAGCCCTTAGGCTCACTGACTCAGTTGGGTAATTTACGCAGCCTCTCCGACTTTCCCCACCTGTGTGCAATGACCTAGTAACATCCCCTTCACATTTCACCAAGAGAATTAAACAAGAAAATGCAAAAAAAAAAAGCACAGAGGCCTTCAAGAAGCTGTTAGATGTGGAGATTTCCTTGCTGGAGGGAACCTCTGTGTCTGTTTAGAAAGCAGCGCAGGCTTGAGGGGATAGCTACCCCCAGGGAAGAGGACCCAGTGTCCTCAGCACCAGCACAGCCCCTTGGGGCCTTCCTAAGAAGCCCGTGCTGCTTCTTCTTGCTCCTAGAGCTCCAAGACTTTGCTGGATTTTCCAAGGTCTGAGCCGGAAGAAGTAACATCAGGGTGTGAATGGGGTGGGAGCTAGATGTGGAGGCCCTCCCCTAGTGGACCCTCCCTCCCTGGGCCAGGCGCCAGGAGGCCGCGCCAGATTCAGGGCTGGTTGTGATGGGGGATGAGTCATGGAGACCCCAGAATGGCCCTGGGAGGAAAGAGGAGGAAAGGGCTCCTCCCCCGCCCAGGAGCTTCTGATGCAGCTGGACCTCACTGTGGAGCACGTGGCCTGCTAGGACGCCAGAAGCCGAGTGAGCTTCGTACCTTTTTCCTCCCTCGCTGCTCACTTCTACCTCTCCTGTCGCATTCTATCTCCATCACGTTGACATGTTTCCAGTCAGGAGAACAGAGGCTGGAGACGTACGTGTCTTGGATCTCACAGGCATCTGCAATAGTGGAAAGTTGGGCTTTTGACTCAACTGGGAGCAATTTCTTTTCTTCCACTGGGCTTGCACTGGTCTTAAACACAAGTTAGGGGACAGGAGTGCCTGTGTCTTCTATTAGATGTAGATTCATCCCCATGGCAACCCTGCAAGGATGACCCATCTATTACCCCATTTCACAGATAAGGGTAGTTAGGTTCAGGGAAGTAAATTCCCTGGGGAAAAAAAAATTAGAGCTTTGATTGGAACCCAGGGTTTCTGATCCCAACTAGAGTGGCTCCCCATGGACAGGGGTCCCACAGGGCTCTGGAGGAGAAGGTGAGGGGCTGCGAGGACTGGGTACTGGTACTCAGTACTGAGTCTGTTTGACTCGGTGCCAAGGCTCCTGCTCCACATGCAGCTCTGTGCCAGCAGCCCAGGCCCTGCATGTGCAAAATGAACCAGTGCCAACAGGGCCATGCTCTCCCTGGCCCCCACCTGAGGGCTCAGGAAATGACACACCTGAACTGTGGAACAGATCGGTGGGCCACCTCTGATTGCCTCCCAGGGGAAGGGTTTGCAGATGGTGGTTGTGCAGCTCTGAGGACAGAGGGGGCCGGGCTTCCTCAACTTAGGGGTCTGTGGCCGCCACCTCACACCGACCCAGTGCAGTGGGCACGGTGGGACCACAGGCTGGGCTCCCATCCTGTTGTGTGGTCCTAGACAACTGGCTAAATATCTCTGGCCTCCTGCTCTTCTTTTGCAAAGACAGGGAACACTTTTTTTTTTAACCTATGTTCTTGGCAAGGGGCCTGGAGCACACACTGCCTCCCTGAGGGGGTCTGACTCTGGGTCAGGACCCTGTCTCCAAAAGAAGTGGGGGGCTTAAACTCTGCATGGTCTGTCTGTTGGAGGGAAGCATTCGGAAGCGCGGGACCTCCTGGGGGGAGGGGCTGCCTGTGATTCTCTTTCAGAAGTGTGGCTGCCGCAAGGCAGCTTCCAAAGCATAGCTGCTCGGCTCCTGGAGGACAGAGAACGCAGTGAGGTGCCGGGGAGGGTGGCTAGCCGGTGGTGACTGGCTCTAGCTTGGCTATTAAAGCCTGGAGGGGATACAGCTGGGCTCTGGGCTCAGCCCGAGAGCGTCATCATCTTCTCTTGCCACCGCCCAGGCAGGGAGACTGAGGCACTGGAGGTGCAGCCAACAGAGCCCCAGCCCCCTCCTTCTCAGGCCGGAGATGGACACCTCGGCGGCCAGCCTGGCAGCGTCGGCTGGGGTTGCCTGAGGAGGGCAGCGTGGAGGCCTGAGGTGCCCAGGAGGAGATGGGTAGATAGCCTGTGACATCTTGGTGGTGTCACTTCACTGGGTCATTCCATCTCCTTCCTCACCCGTCTGGGACAAAGCAGGAAGGAAGGGAGGGCAGGGCTGTACCGAGGAGGAGGAGGAGGAGGCCAGGATTCTGGTTGGAAATCATTCAAATGAGGCTATGAAACCAGAACCCTGTCTCAGAACAAATTGGCCCAATCTGGCCTGGGGCTGGGGTACAGGGAGAGTGGAGGAGGAGGGGGAGGCTGGCTCTGGCTGGGCAGGGAGGTTGGGACAGTACTCCCACCGGGTGGCCCAAGAGAGTCCGGGCACAGGGTGTGATGACGGCACAAAGTCCGGCCCATTTCCCCCTATGGTGGCCCTGCGGATTGCCTGTCATGGTAGAGGAGGGAAGCCCCCCATGGGGCCTGTTCTGGAGGGACGGAGGCCAGCCCACTATGGTCACCCTGTAGGGCTGCCCCGCCATGACCCTGCCAGCTTCCTGTGCCTGCCCCTCTTGCTGCTCTATGTCCGCCCCTAAAGGTCCCCATCTCTGCCCATTATTCATGCAGACTTGCCTGTTTCCCCCTTAAGACTCATGCTCCATAAAGGGCAAACTTGGTTGGGTGGCCCGGCGGAAAAGGTGGACAGTTGGAGGCTTTGGAATAGGCCTTAGAAGCCGCATCAGTCCTTGTCCTAGCGGGGAAGGCATCACAGGGCAGAGCCGTCTGGGGCCACTTCGGAGGAGGCGTCTCCTCTCCAGGCAGGGCTGGGGCAGACCTAGGTCAGAAGTGGGGGGAGGTGGGCAGCAGGGGAATGTGTGGAAGGGTCAGGCAGGAGCAGGCTGGGAGGAAAACCACGGCCCTCAGAGACCTATCAAAGGGAGCTGCTTGGAGGGGTCGCAAGGGTTCACACACTGCTGCCTGGAAGAGACCAAGGCCTGCGTGATGAGGGGCGGAACTTGCCACAGGGGCAAGGGCTTCTGGTCCAGCGGGCTGGGAACCACAGGCAGAGCCCTGGGGAGCTCTTTCTAGGGAGAAGTGTTGTCTGTCTGCTCCTTGCGGTCTGCTGCCTGGGCCCCTGTCTCTCTCTCTCTCTCTCTCTCTCTCTCTCTCTCTCTCTCTCTCTCTCTGAGGAGAAGGACGAGGAAACAGGGTTCCTTGGCTACCCTTCCCTCTATCCCACCCCACCCCACTCCTCCCCAGCTCCTCTCTGAGACTCCAGGGCCAAAACAGTTTCAGAGCCTGCTAAAGCAGGACTCAGACACAATCCAGGGCATAGGGACCCTCTCCTCATCCTAGCCCTGCAGTGTCTCTGGCATCCTATACCTTAAACACTGTCTCCTAAGGGTTCTGCCTTATTCCATGACAGGCATTTTTCCTACCTGTCCCACCCCATGGAGAGGGCCCAGGGACTAAATGGGACCCCCTTCACCACTTGTCTCTGAGCCCGATTACCATTTGGAGGAGAACTTCCTCCCCCCTGTCTCCAGGGTGGGGTTCTCAGAGGCTCCTGCTCTGGTAGAAGTTTCCAGAATCTTCTCTGCATTCCCTTCCCTGGAGCTCCCAGAGGCATCTCTACCCCACCCCTTAGAGTGTAGTTCTCAGTCATGCTTGTGACTCGCAATGCTGCCCATCCTGCTTTGGGGAGCTCTCAGGGGTCTCTCTTCCTCTGCAGCACCTGTGGGCCTCCCAAGACCCCTTGCACTTCTTAGTGGAACCCTCAGAAGATGGTGCCTCTCAGGGAAGGAGGTGGCAGTCGCCAGGGCTTCTGGTGGGTGGGTCCTTGTTTCTGACCCTTCCTTGGAGATCAAGCTGGGCCTAGACCTCTTGGTTCATCTTTTCAACCGCACCTTTCAACTGGGGAGGGGGTTGTATGAGAGAGCTGGAAGGGGACAGGAGGGCCAGGAGAGGTGGGGGAACCGGTCTTGTGCTGTTCTTGGCTTGGAGCCCCCAGCCCCAGGGAAATCCTGACTCTGTGGAAAACGGAGCAGGCAGGCAGGCTGGGGGGTGGGGGAGGAAGAGGAGGGGAGGGAGGAGGACCAGGGGCTCAGGGCAAAGCGGGGGTAGGGACTCTGCTCATAAATCAATCCAACTAGCGTCTCAGGCCTGACAGAAACCAGAGACTAGGGTCCCTTGGGGGCTGGGGAGGGGGCACAGACCATCTTTGGATTGCAGGGGAGGAAAGGCTGAACTGAAGGCCAGCATCCTGCTCTGAGGCCTCAGCCTCCAGCACCCCAGAATAGCAGGTGTGTGTGGCAGGGGAGGTTCTGACAAAACAACTTCACAACTACCAGAGCAACTGGGGTGACTATGACAGGTTGGTGGGGAGGGGCCTCACAGGCCTGCAACTCTAAGTGCTTTTATTGCCCCGAATTCTGGCTTGTGACTTCAGCTATTTTGCCTCTCCCAGCCCTAGTCTCCTCCGATGTAAGAGGGCTCAGGGCTGGAGCAAAGCTTAAAGAGACCTCCCAACTCCATCCTCAGAGGCAGCTTGATGACCCTCCCAGTGCATGCTGAGGAGAAGACCTCACTCTGGAGCTGGAGAGGTGTTTGTGGTGCTCAGGAGATGGGAAGACGCAGGCCCAGGCCACTCCAGGCCTCTCCTCTGAGTACATACAAACCCATCAGGCTGGCAGAATAGGGTGGGGGCTGGCTGGACCCTCCTGGAAACCTTGCACTAGGCTCTTTCCCACAAGGCCTGCCTCCGGGATCTCATAGCCTGACACAGTCCCAAGGCTTCCTACATGGACAGTGGACACAGGCCTGATCTTGCTGGGTGGCTGTAGTATAGGACGGAGATGGTGTGCTGTGAGGGTACAGGGTCTCAGGGAAAAAGGTCTGAGAGGAGCCTAGGGGAGGCAGGGTGGCTGATGGGTTCCAAAATATTCCCTTTCCAACTGCATCTCATCCACTAGAGGCCAGCCCCCAGATGAGGTCTGCGCAAGCATGTGTTGATGTCCCTGTGCCCCCTGGATCCCTGCAAGCTAGGTCTCACCTTTACCCCAGGGCTGGGAGGCCCTGCCAGCTGGGGAAGTCTAGAGATTCTCAAACAGCAAGCAAAGCCTTTGAGGCCTTCTTGACAGTAGGGCATCGTCCTGCTGGGTTGCTCCCAGGTTGGGTACTCAGGACTTGCCAAAGTGGCCCTCCCTAAATTGGGCAGTGGAGATGGCCGAGAAGTTCAAAGAGGAGAATACACAACCAGCATTTATTGCTGGCTGCTTGCGGGGGGGGGGGGGGGGGGGGGGGGGGGGGGGGGGGGGGGGGGGGGGGGGTGTGAGGAGGGGCTCAGGGAGCACAGCTGCGGGTGTCTCCTTGCAGGAGGGAGGTGGGCAGGGCTGCCTGCTTAGGACCAGGCCCAGGGTCCTGGGGCAAGGACTCAGGCCTGGCTTTGGGCCTCTGCTCTGCTCATGCACTCACTATGTGACATTAAGGAGCCCCTCCCCTCCTTAGGCCTCAGGTTCCACACTGTAAATGTACGGGGCTGGGCTTGGGGACTTCTAAGGGCCCTGCTTCTGTGACGGATGCTCTTCCGTGAGCCTGTGAATAGCTGGCACAGAGGGATCAGACCTTGGTCCTCTGGGCTGGGCTGGCTTGAGAGAGCGCTGAGAATGAGCCCTGTGTGGGACAGGACAAGGTCCCCTTTCATTTCTCTTGGCTTTGGCAGCAGCCCTGGGGCTCCAGGCTCTGCCGGCTGCCAAGGTCAACCCCGACCCTGACCTGGGGGTCACGACCGCCTGGGGCAGTGGAGGTCAGAGGCTAGGACTTGGGAGGAGCCCAGTACGGATGTGCAGATTTCTATCCTGCCAGCCAGGGTCAGGGTCCGAGTGGCTGACTGCAGCGCTGTGCGTGCCCTGCCTTCCTGAAAGTGACCCAGAGCTCCCTCTGGGCCTTCCCAGCAACCTCTATGTTGTCTGGGAAGATCCCTGAGGACTGTGGTGCCAGACAATACGGAATCCAGACCAGCTGATTACAAGCACGGTGACCTTGGGCAGGTCCTGCTGCTCCTGCCCTGAAGGTCAGGGACTCCAGGGTCTACATTGAACTAGAGTTCTGGGGAAGAGAATGCTGAGGAGCGAAAGTCATCTCTGAAGTCTGCTCTCCAGAAGAGTGGCTGTGATGATCATTATTACAGGCCCAGCAGGGCAGTGAAGATGCCAAGAAATCGGGACCCGCCTGGGCTCCTCCTGCAGCCTCAGCCTGCCTGCTCTCGATCTGTTTGTCCATCAGGGAATTGGGGGCTTCCAATTCTCAGGCCCTAAAATCTGCACAATTTAAAGTAGTCAAAACAAACCCTCCACTCACTCTATTTATGCTGAGAGAGAACAAGCTCCTGGCCAGGCCTAATGGGTTCCAGGTGTGCTCCGTGCCCTGCAGTGCCTGAGCCGGCCGCCATCACTGTAGTGGCTGTGACTTGGCCCCACTGGCTGAGAAGGCTCAGGGAGGCCAGATCTCTGTAGTGCTGGCCTCCAGCCTGTGCAAACTGCACAGCGGGATCGGGCCCTACCTAGACAGCAGTCTTGCACTCGAGGGCCCAAGGTTCAAAGCTCAAGGAGACACTGGCCCCACTACTGGGGCATGGGGGATCTCCATGACTCCTCCTTCCTTGACCTCACGAGGTTCAGAGTCCACCCGATTTTTCATAGACCTGTAAAACTTCACCCCCCCCCCCCAGGTCAGCTGTGGGAGTGACTTCCCAGAGAGGCTGCTGGAACCAGGTGGCAGCCCAGAGGGCACGAGTGAGGTTGCCTTTATTACCATTATATATTAATTATTGTGTTATATAATCAGAGTGACAGCTGTTGCTTATTAATGGCAAACCTTGGGCCAGGTAACTGTATTCGGTGCTTTCCAACCAGGAGCTCCTCCAGTCCTCACGGCCAGGCATGGCTATGGATAGCTAACACGACAGCTGAGAACACACAGGGACAGGGGACTCACGGAGAAGCAGCTGTGCCTGGGTCATGTTGGGGCAGAAGCTGGATCTGAGCTCAGGGCCATCTGAGCTTCAGGCACAGCTCTGCTCTCCAGACTGGACAGGGTCCCTTTGGCTCCACTCTGCTCAGGGGCTGGCCCAGCCTTTCCCTAAAGTGTGAAGGAGGGTCAGGGAGAGGGCTCAGTGGCATAAAGTGATACAGGGGGAACAAAATGAAGCTCCCAGTCTGAAAGGCACCTGGGATGAGTTCATGTTCATTAAAACCAAAGAATGGACTTAGGAACAAAGTGAGGTTATGCGCAAAATATATTTATTAGGGGAAAGAAAACTTCTGTCCTAGAGAGGGACAGAAAGGGGAGCCTGAGTGGGTTGTCCCGAGGAAACTGTCTCTTCTAGAGACTTTTTTTTTTTTGTCTTTTTGGGACAGGGTCTCACTACACAGTTTAGGCTGGCCTTGGACTCACTTTTGTAGCCCAGGCTGGTCTCGAACTCACACTGATCCCCCTGCCTCAGCCTCCCAAGTGTTGGGATTATAGTTGTGTGCCACCACGCCCGGCTTCCAGAGACTTTTATAGAGTAAAACCATGAGGTTAGGCAGGACTAAGGTGGTGGAGAACTTGGGAACTCACTTAGGTGGGACAAAACTACAGTCAACCAATGGGATTGCAAGCGCCTTTGCTCAGGTAAAATGAATTAAATCCAGTACCAAAAGTGGAAGTGAAGTGGACATGAATACAGGACAGGGTCTCTTCCTGTTGGAGTTTGGGCTGACTCCTTTTGGCTCTTTCCAAGTGATTGATAACTATTTAGAATATCAACCCCAAACCAGATGTGGTGGCGCAAGCCTGTAATCCCAGCACTTGGGAGGCTGAGGCAGGAAGATCAGTGCAAGTTCAAGACTAACCTGGGCTACAAAACTGAGCTGAGCTCAAGGCCAGCCTGAACTGCATAGTGAGACCCCGTCTCAAAAAGGCCAAAAAAAAAAAAGAATATCCATCCCTGTCCCCCATCCTTAGGGAAGGGTGTGGCTGCATTTGTTTCCTCTTTTGCTTGAGGTCTGGTGCACATGTCTGTGTCTTCAGAAGTTGCGAAGTCACCTTGTCTTTTTAGGCTGGCCTTGAGCTCACTTTTGTAGCCCAGGCTGGTCTCGAACTTGCACCAATCCTCCTGCCTCAGCCTCCCGAGTGCTGGGATTACAGGCGCACCTTGTCTTGCATATTGTGCTCAAGCACCTGGCCCGGTTTGATTGCCTATACTGTTTCTAATTTAGCTGCCTACAGCACAAGGTCTTAAGTTCGATCCCTAGTACCAAAAATAAATAGATGAGCAGGGATAAGTGTCATTACATGTGTGCATGGGAGAATTGGGTTGGGAGCCCAGCATGGCACAGCTTCCCAAGTGATGATGCCAGTGGGTTAAACAACTATCAGCCAGGCACACGGGCAGGTTCCCCTCTCTGACCCCAAATTCTTCTAGGCTTTTGCTTCAGCCCTGCCTGCTACCTAGGCAAATGATCTTTCTCTCAGCCTCTTTACCTGCCCTAGACCTAGACCTAGACCCAGCCAGTCTCTACCCTTGCTGGGGGCCACTAGCATGTTGTCTCTGTCTGGGTCCCCCTCTCCTATCCGTATCAGCCAAGCCCTCTGAAACAGACTTGGTGGTCTCCCCTTGGGGCTTGACTGAAGCCCCACCCTGGAAACATAGGCAGTGTGTGGGCAAAAGGGCAGCAAGGGAGACCTTCTGTTTGGGAAATGGTTGGTGTTAGTGATGTTTAACCTGTGTCTGTGTGGTCATCCCATGCACACAGCATTCTTACCATTCCAACGTGGGAAAGCATAGCTGTGCATGATTATAAATGTTACCTGTGCATTTGGTTACCTCTGTCTTCCCCCAGAATGTGTGCCCCTCAAGGACAGTTGGCTTTTGGAGGCTTCCCAGCATCCTGCCTGGCAGTGGCACATGGGTCCCTGGCATCCATGAGTGAGTGAATGAAAGAGCAAGCTAAGAAGAGGGGAGCCTGGAAAAGGGAAGGGGAAGTATGAGGTCCAAGATTCTGGAGTCTGTGTGTGAAGCTGGGCTCACAGAGCACCTAGAATGGGGAAAGGGGTGCTGTACCACTGGCCTCTCCAAAGAAACTAGGGATGACTCTGGGAAGGGGAAACGAAGTAGTAGGGCCTCTTTCCCTACCTAGAGCAGACCTGTGGCCTCCTGCAGGTAGGCAATCTCAGGATTCAGCCCATAAGGGCCGCCCACCAATCCCTTAAGCCCTGAGCTCTCTCAACAGGTTACTAAGGGGGGTTTGCCAGGTAGCTCAGTTGATTAAAGCACCTGATTTGGCCAAGTCACTCAGGTGCCGGTGACCGTGGTTTGATCCCCACCTCCACATGGCGCATGAGGCCTGCCTTTGAATCAGAAAAAAAAAAAGGTATTAAGGACCTCAATATTCTCCTAGAAGGAATCAGCTCCACCAATATTTTCACCTGGAACTTTTTGTCTCCAAAACTGTGAGACACTAAAATCCTATTATCTAAGTAATGTTGTTTATGCTACTTTGTTACAACAGCTTCAGGAAAAGAAAACCTGGGGAAAGGGAGAGAGAAAAAAAAAAGATAGTAACTTGTCAGACTAATAAACTCAAGTGTATGGGATAAAAATAAAAAGTAAAAAAAAATAATAATAAAAAAGAACCTCGATATTGGGCTCATTTCAGGCAGGCCACAGACGGAGCATCTGATCCTCAGAGTCACAGGATGGCATCTCTCCCAATCAGGTCCCCTCCCCTCTGTCTCTAGAACTGTTCAGGGCACAGCACTGTCCACCGCCGACTCTCAGCCTCTGCTCCTTAGACCCACATTCTGGAGTGTAGAAAGGGCAATGTCTTGGAGTCAAGCTCTAGGTCCACAGCTCTACCACTTTCTCCTGAGGAGCCTTGGACGACTTCGCCTCTCCACGCCTCAGTTTCCTCATCTGTGTGAGAGAGATCACTATCAAGGAGATCCTGCGAGATGTAAGGGGCCTGGGCTGCCCTTGTTCCTCTTACGCACTGTGTGGCTGGAGCAAGGCTCACTCGGTCTCTGGGTCTGTTTCCACATCTGCTAGGCAGGGTTGGTTCCCATAATGGTAAAGGCCCCTTCCAGCTCCAACTTGCTCAGTTCTATTCTGAGCAGAGAGCCCCACCTCTGGGGAGGGGGGATGTGAACATTCTTTCAGCTCCCATTCAACCCTGGCACACGCTAGCCCAGCCAATAACTCACATTTAGCCTGTAGCTGTTGCCACATTGGCTACGCCCTTGGCACCGCCCCCACCCCCACCCTTACCTCATTTGCTAGGGCCACAGGTCGGTGGCTGTGCTCTTGAGGCAATGGGGTGGGGGATGTGGGCTGAGAGGCCAACGGAAGAGGACGGGAGAGAAGAGGATAGGACCGAGGGGCAGCGGGGTGGAAGAGGCAGAGAAAGCTGGGCCTTGAACCCTTGGCTTCCCAGTTCACTGGCCGGTTCTGTCCCTGCCTCCCTTAGTAGAGTGACCTTGGGTAAGCAGCTTTCACTCCTTAGAAGCCTGCTACCTCGTTTATGAACAAATAACAAGAACGATTAAAAAAAAAAAAAAAACCCATTAGAGTGCCAGGACGATTAAAGGAAAGACTTCAAGTCAAGTGCGTGGCACGGAGATTTGTACTCCGGGGGAGGTAGTAGGGTCCTCCACCCTTGCCTCGGGCCCTGGGGGCGGCCAATTCCACCAAGGCCCTGCGGGGGCGCTTTGGCGACTTTCCCTGAGCCGCCGTCTTGGGTCCTGGGCCCGGGTGCCCCAGCCCACGGAGCTGGGGAGGCTGCAGCCTGGTCGCCCCTGCCCCCCACCCGCACTGCCTGGGCCTCGTACAAGCGCCTTTGATCTGCAACCTTCAGGGGGATTAAGAGCCCAAGAGCCTGGCTCTCCGGGTTCCCCGCTCCCCGCCGCCCTCCCGCAGGCTGACCTCCCAGTGGGCGGCCCCGGCTGGGGTCTGGCTCCACTGTCGGTGGTCCCCGCTCCTCTGGGCAGGCCCTGTGGATTACCGGGGCAGCAGCGGCGCGGCGGCGGCTTCGAGGAGTCCGGGGGGCCCGGGCCTGGGGGGCCGAGGGCTGAGCGGGAGCAGAGAGCCGGGCTGGGGCGGGCGCCTGCTGGACATTTTGGCCGGGGAATCGATGTAAAGTGTTTAAAAAGAAAAACTCTCCGGAGGAGGACGTAACCTTTTCTTAACATCTGGGGCTCAATTAGCTAATGACAGCAAAGCCTTCTCCGGTGTCGCTGACCCCTGGGCGGCAGCCCGGCTCCCCCACCCCCAGTATTTATACAGCTGCGGCCCCTCGCTGGGACTGGGGCAGGGGGTTTGGCTGGGTTATCTCGGTGGAGATCCGCCGCCCACCCCCCAAAAAGGAGAAAGAAAAGGCTTAGCACAGCTTCCCATCCACCGGCTCGGTCCCCGGCCGCTGCCGGCTCCTCTTCTGGCAGCCCCTCGCCTGCCTATCTCTTCTCCCCACTTTCTGTCTTCTCCCTCTCCAGCGGCCTCCACCCGCTCTCAGGCTCTCTGAATAGCTCCCTTGTCCGCTGTCCGGGTTCCCGTCTCGCTTCCTACTCTGGAGCTTCCTCCCCACCTTTATCTTTCCTCGCGTCGCCCTTTCGGCCACTACCCGTCCTCCCAGAGGTGTATCCTGTCCAGGCTGCTGGGAAGATAACCCCCCAGGGAAGCCGCCCTCTTCCAGACACTGGGTGGTGGTGGGGGGACCCCAGGGGCTTCCCTGAGATACCCACTCATTCCAGCGCCTGGAATCTCGCCTTTCCTACATGCTTCCCAACACTGTGCCTGTTTTATAACCTTTCTGCTTTGTCTTCCTTTGGTACAGTCAGAACAGGCTGGAGTTTTTAAAAATCACTAATACAAAGGGAGAGAGGGAGAAACACTGGAACTATAAATAACACCAAAGTCAGGTCCAAAGTCATGGTACCAAAGAAGAGTGGCAAAGAGGACAGGATTTGGGATTTAAAAAAAAAAAAAAAAAAAAAGCAGGGGTCAATTACTAAGTGCTGTTCTTGAAAGTCTGTCATCTTTGGGGAGTCAGGGACTTCATCTATAAAACGGGCATCCTGATAGTAAACGGTAATGAAATGTGCTGTTTGTTCTTACACTAGCGCGTTTGCTTTTTGGTTTTCCTAGAGAGAACTTGGAATCTATGAAGGTTTTTTTCTCCAGGGTTGAGCTGTGTTCCGAAATTATTCTCTTTGCTCTTCCAGGCAGACTGAAGTTCCTTTACCTAAACGTGAAAGTCTTTGACCCTTTTTACAGAACCACGCATTTCCCCGCGCCTTCGTGGCCGCTGGGCAGGGCCCTCCGCTTGTCGCAGGGCGTGCTTCTTGAATCATCACGAGAAGCGCACGAACAGGATGCTCTTGCGGCCTCTTGCACTTGGCCCCAGGTCTCTGCAGGCAGAACCGGAACCAGAACCACCAGCTTGTCGCCTCTCCAGTCCAGGGGACAGGAAGCTGTCGAAGCCCTGCACCCCGACTCGCCGGGCCTTCGAGGCGCGCAGAAGCAGGGCCCCGGGGGGAGAAGGGTCGCGGCGAGCCCCCCGCCCCGACTGACTCCCGCGCCCCGGCTCGCGGCCCCACCGGATGGAGAGTCCGGAGAAGGCTGAGCTCTCAGGAAGAGCCTCCCATCAGATCACCGGCAGGCGAGCGCCGCTGCGGGGTGCCCCGGCTCCTCCCCCAGGGCTGGCTGGGCGAGAACCCGAGAAGGTGGCAGCGGAAACCGGAGCCCGGCGCCGGACGGCCGCGAGGGCCTTGTTCGGAGAGCTTGGCCGCCACTTGGCAAGGTCAACCGCAACGTCCCTCCCAGAGGCCGCGCCCGGGCCGGTACCCCGCCCTCCCGGCAGGTGCCCAGGAGGGGCGGGCAGGGCCCGCAGGGCCTGAGGCGGGGCCGGACTTTCCTGGGCCCACAGAGGGTGTGGAAGGTCCCTGATGGACGGACACAGCCGGGGCTCCGACTGCTACCGGGCGGCCAGGCTCGGAGGACGCTCCTTAGGGACACAGTGGCGCTTCGGTTTCCTCTTCTGAAAAGGAGAATACTTGGGTCAGGTTTCTTCCCAGGCCCAGGCACTCACTCCGTCAGCAAAAAGGTAGATGTGCAGCCTCGGGCCATGGAGAGCAGGGAGGGGCGGGCGAGTTAGGCGAGGGCAGAGTCTTCAGGACCCCGCACCCAGTACCCAGTACCTGGCAAGGAGCGGGGATGGGGCGCTTTCACCCGGGCCCTGGCTATAATGCGTGCGGGGAGGCCAGAAAGGTAGGTACTGCTGGAGATGGCAGAGAAGTGGGATTTTAGGGTGGAGACACCTAAGCTTCATGATAGGTTGGTGTGGAGCAGGGGCCCGCTGAGTGCTCAGGAGATATGGGGTCGGGTGTGGTGGGTATGGGGGAGAGGAGCCTAACACCTACGATGCTCTGTTGGCCTTAATGCAGAGCCATGGGAGATCTTGGCCATTGTTCAGAGTGGGAACTGAACGTGGGCCTAAGGCAGGAGGGCCCAGGAACAAGAGTGCGACTGAGGATGTATTATAGGAATTTGAAGGCAAAGTTGGGGAACCTTTCTGGATAACAGAGGTGAGCGTGTGCCTTTCTCGAGGTTTACCAACTGAGTTCCCACCATGTCACGTGTGCCACTGCTCCTGGTTTTTTTTGTTGTTTTGTTTTTTCTTTTTGAGACAAGGTCTCACTATGCAGTTCAGGCTGGCTTTGAACTCACTTTTGTAGCCCAGGCTGGTCTCGAACTTGCCCTGATCCTCCTGCCTCAGCCTCCCAAGTGCTGGGATTACAGGCATGCACCGCCACGCCCGGCTACTGCTCCTGTTTTATAGGTGGAGAAACTGAAGTTCAGGGTGGTAAATGACCCCGCCAAGGCCACTCCACCGCCTGTGAGGAAGGGATGAAGGCACAATGGAAGCCCTGAACTGACTCTTCTCAGGCGTCTCTCCACCAGGCCAGAGCCTCCCTGTCCCCTCCCCCATCAGGTGTGTCTCTCTTGGGGCACTGAGCCAGCCAGGAGAAGGAAGGGGCTGCACTTTTAACCCACTGAACCTGCCTGGAGCCAGCCCAAACTGGCAGAAAACGTCTACCCACCTGAGGAGAGAGAGGGGCAGGGTGCCCCTCCCCTCATAAGAGCAGATCAAACCCGGTGTGGTCACGCACTCTTGTAATTCCAACACCTGGTAGGCTGCTGCAGGAGCATCATCGCAAGTTCAAGGCCAGCCTGGGCTACAGAGTGAGTTCCAGCCCAGCTTGGAATATATAGCAAGACCTTGTCTCAAAACACAAGAACAAAAACAGCAACAACAACATCAAAGCAATAATGAAAAGATCAGTATCGTTTGTTCTGCAACATAGTATTTTGCTCTTAATCTTTCCACGGCTTCATGTATATGTGCCTGTAAACATCCACATCTGTGATTCTTGTGTGAAGTGGTGTAGTACTCTTTCACACAGATCTCTTTCCGCAGCTGGACATCTACATTGTTACCAGTGTTTTGCAACCACAAACAAGGTTTCAGTGAATATCCTTGTAAGTCTATCTTTGTGCAGGAGAAGGTATTGCTGGAAGACAGAAATGACACCAGAGAGTGGAGAATATGCTTGTGTTAAATTGGTCCAGATAGTAACACACTTCTTTCCAAGAGGCTACAGCAATTGATACTCCATCCAATCGCAAGGCTTTCTCTTCCATCCCTACCACTGGATGTTGTTGTGTTGTGTGTGTGTTTGCCAATCTAGTGAGTTTTTCACTTCTGTTCTCATTTTTCCCCCCTAGGTCTGCAGCTCAGCCAAGGACAGATTAAGCCTAAGAAAACATTGTTTGTGAAGAGCCAAAGAAGGGCTCAGCAGTGAATAGCAGGGATTTAGGGTAGCTCTCAGGAGGAACTTTCTATAACACTCAGCTAGGTAGGCTCCAGAATTGCTTTCCCTGGGCACATGTGTAAGCTGCGGCATGGGGTAAATAACCCTGGGAGCTCTCAGTGAGGCCTGGGAGCCTCAGCTCTGGTGGCCACTCAGGAGGTGAATCCAGGCAGCCTCTCATGGGGTGAGCCCTGGCTTGACACAGGTGGAGAGGACCTGTGACAAACTGCCCATGACAGAGGGGCACACGATCAGGCTGCAGACAGGGCACTGGATTCTACTTCCTAAGTCAAAGAAAAAGAATCACCAGGCTGGACACTGAGTGCTAATGCAAACTGGGAAACCTACCATCTGAGGTGAGGCATGATGGGAAGAGGCAGGAACTCCAAGCTTAGCAAAGGTGAGACGCAGCCACTGCTACCTTCCCTTCCACTCCTAGGTATCTTCCTGAAAGAGTTCAAAGCAGCATAAAGTGATACCTGCGCTATCATGTTCTAGCATCACAGTTCATAATAGCTAAATCCTGGAAGTGGCCTACCTTGTGTGTTCATCAGCAGATGAATGGGTAAAGGAAATACGGCGCTGACCCACAGTGGACTGTGCCGTTCTGCCATAGCAAGGATAAACTCGAGCTGTTTGCAGGAGAACGGATGCACCTTGAGACTGTAATGTTAAGTGAAATCAGTCAGGCCCATAAGCTTAAATACCTCCTGGTTTCTCTTACGTGAGGAAACCCAAAGTACGAATAGCAAAATAAAGATAGATACTAGGAAAGAGGGAGTGAGCTTTTGCAAAGGGGAAGGGGACCAAGGGATGACAGCGGGGAGGAGGAGGAAGAAGTGAAGAAAGTGAGGATGTGTTCTGTCCCTGCCCCGGCTTCCCACGAGGAATGTGGTCATTACGCACCGCAAACACGGGCTGATAAAAAAATTGAAAAGAAAAAAGCCCAAACAACAACACAGCTGGTAGAGCGCTTTCTGTATCAAGTATTGCTCTGGGTGTCTCAATGTATTGAGTAATTTTGTCTTTGTAACTGTTCCATGGGCTAAATTGTAATGATCGCCCCATTTCGCAGTGGAGGGTGTCCTGGGCCTCCTAGCTGTGTGATAACTGCCATGAGCCGACTACACCCCAGACACACGTGTGTTATTTTTTCCACCAGCACTCACAAGCCTGTGAAAGAGAAGGCACCTTCCTTAATTTAGAGATGAGGAAAGTGAGATTCCAGGAGATGGCACACCTTGGCAAAGATGACCCAGACAGAAAGAAGCTGAGCCAGTCAGTGGGCTCAGGTCTCTGTGAATTAGAAGCCCCTGCCCTCCCTGTGCCACTGTTGGGTCTTTGAGGACAGAAGAAGAGTAGCCATGCAGCTGCAGAATCTCCCCACAGAGTGGCTTCTCTCAGCCAGGTGTGGTGGTGCTTGCCGGTAATTCTGGCACTCAGGAGGCCGAGGCAGGGGGATTGCTTTGAGTTCCAGGCCAGTCTGAACTACTCATAGCAACTTGCACAAAGATATATGTGTGTGTGTGTGTGTGTGTGTGTGCGCGCGCGCGCGTGCGCATTTGCGCACATGCAGTTGTGCACATAGTGCTAATCCAGGGGACTTTGAGAAAGACATTCCTTACCTGTAAGTGGAACCTGAAACCTTTGTCCCCCTTGCCGCTCTGTCAAGTAAAGCATAAACTGGCCTCTTGGACAGAGCTTGTTTTGAGGGCTTCGGGTCACCATCGTGGGTGACTTTCTGCCTTTGAGGGTGGCCCCTTTTGGGCAGTGTGGGAGCGCAGCCTGCCTCTGACCTGGCCACACGGCAGCAGCACATGGGTACTGGGAGCCATTCCCACCTTCCTGTGAGCGGGCCTGTCAGCTAGGATGGTGTCTCTCCAGCCAGGCATCCACTTGCAGAGCTCCCGAGTTCTTGGAATATGTTTTAAGGTTGGATTGAAATCTCAGTAATATTAAAATATTTTAGCAGCAATAAGGGCGGCGCTCTGCAGTTAAAAATTTTCATAGACTAGGACTTCAGTTCTTTAAGTTGGTGTACAGCTGTGCGGGTCCACGGTTGGGATCTTTGCGAACTGCTTCTTTCCTCACCCTCTTTCCCATTTGTCCTCCTCCTGGCTTCCTTTTTTCTTCTTCCTTCTCTCAGCTTCCTTTTCCTCCCCTTTTCTTCCTTCTCCTTTCTCTTTCTTTTCTTTCCCATCTTTTCCTCATTCTTCTCCTTTTCTTTTGAGTGCTGGAGTTTGAACCCAGGGCCTTTACACTGAGCTGCATCACCTCTTCTTATTTATTATTATTATTAATTTTTTTTTTTTTGAGCTGGTTTTGCTGTGATGCTAAATTCCCTGGGCTGGGCTCAAACTTATGATCTTCCTGCCTCAGCCTCCCAGAATGCTGGGATTATAGGACTGGGCTGTCATATCAGGGGCTTCCTCTTCCTTCCTTCCTTCTTTCTTTCTTTCTTCCTTCCTTCCTTCCTTCCTTCCTCTCTCTCTCTCTTTCTTTCTTTCTTCCCTCCCTCCCTTCCTCCCTCCCTACTTTCCTGTCTCCCTCTGCCCTTCCTTCCCTTTCTCTCCTTCCTTTTCCTCTTTCTTTTGCAGAATTTATTTATTGATTTATTGATTATGTATTTTATACAGGGTCTTGCTACACAGCTTAGACTCATAGAGATCCTCCTGTTTTTAGCCTTCCTAGTGCTGAGATTGCAGCTGTGTGTCACCATGCCTGGTCTCAGTGGGCGACTCAGCCTCCTTCTGGGGGTAGGATCTGTATGGCATGGGGTGCCGGGGATTAAACCCCAGTCCCTGTTCTTGCCTAAGTAAGCGTTTAGTCTGCTGAGCTATTTCACCAACCCTTAGCATTTATCTATCTATCTATCTATCTATCTATCTATCTATTTATTTATTTATTTTTGTCTTTTTGAGACAGGGTCTTGCTCTGCAGTTCAGGCTGGCCTTGAGCTCACCTTTGTAGCTCAGGCTGGTCTTGAACTTGCACTGATCCTCCTGCCTCAGCCACCCAAGTGCTGGGATGACAGGCGTGCACCACCATGCCTGGCTGGCCCTTAGCATTTTTTTTTTTTTTTTTCAGTTTTTATTTTTATCAGTACGTGCCTGCAGCCCATAATGCTCACATTCACTGTGGGAGGTTGGCACTGGTGCATAAAAGGTCTGATTCTTTTAATGTCCCCCTTCCTTCCCATTCCTGCCTCTTCTTTCACGAGCACTTATGTAGGTGTGGGGGACGCTGGACAGACAGGCACTCTGTCATAACAAGCCCTTCCAGCCCCGAGTGCACAGTGGCCAGCATGCTGGGAGACCGCAGATCTGGGTTCTAGCCTTGGCCGCTTGATGCTGGGCTCCTTGGTTCTTTCTTTCTGTCTGTCTGTCTGTCTGTCTGTCTTTCTTTCTTCTCTCTCTCTCTCTCTCTCTCTGTCGCCCCTTAGGGGTTCCTTGGTTTCTACATGTGGAAAGTCCACTCCCTCTGTAGCACTGCGCAGCACTGTGCCAGCCAGGCCTGCCCAGCTGCTGGCAGAGAAGAGACAAAGTGCTCCAAGCCCAGGCTGGGAGGGACAGCCACGGTGTCAAAGCTCTGGGCTCAATGCCTTCCTGGCTGACAGTCCGGGTGGGAGAGGCACTTGAGTGGCAGAGGGGAGACACAGCCCACAGGAGTCCAGGACAGGAAGGAGCTGCTCTGGCCTTCTGGGTGGTGTGGGGCTTTGTGGAAGACCTGCCTCCGTGGGGCAGGCAGGCAAGATGGAGGAGTAGGCGGGTGGGCTGCGCCTGGCAGAGATCCAGGATGAAGCGACCATTTAGGGGGCTGGAACTGGAGCTGGACAGCCCCAGAGCTCATCCTGGCCACCTCTTTTTGGCCCAAAGAAACATTACACAGCCTGAGTTGGTTAAAATTTCTCAGGACATGTAGCACATGGGGGTGGGTGGGGGCATGCACAGAGCAAGGAGGTGGGAGGGGATTTTTCAATCTGAGCTGAGTTTTCAGCCTCAAGAATGTTTTGGGGGGTTGGCTAAAGCTGGCAGCCCCTGCATTTTCCATCACACACTCCATGAAGCGCACCATGAACTCTAACACCCCCATGTCTCCAGCCCTTAGTGTTCCTGAGGTGCTGTAGCCCACAGGCTGGAGGAGGGGAGATTATAATTTTATTTCTACATAGAGAGGTAGTCACATCCCGGAGCAGACCTGTGAGGAGAGAGACCCTTAGCCAACCCTTCTGATAAAAAGAGGTAGAACCGAGGCTGGAAGGAGGTGTGAAAGCCAGCTCCCGTGTGACACCTCCCTGACCACAACACACACAAGATCCAGGGCACACTAGATTTCTGGACATCGCAGCTCTCCGGGGCTCTGGCTCTCACTCCTAGGCATCAACAGCTGGCCTTCGTTTCCTTGGTCGTGGAAGGCTCTCAAGCAGTGGCCGCCCCTTCTGATCTATTCGTGGGCAGAGAAGAGCCTCATTACCCGAGGACTCACACGCTAGCAATCCACAGAATGAGGCCAGGCCTCGGAGACTTGCGCCCTCTTCTCTCAGCCTCTCATGGAAAGAAGGGGCTAGTGCGAGTGTCCAGCAGAGGCTCCTGACAGGATGGCTGTGAAGCCCAGGGTTGTCACCTGCTCTGGTGGGAATGTGCCCCCTGCAGTTCACGTAGGGGCACAAGTGCACATGTTAGTGGTCTTTGGATGTGGGGATTAGGTGAAATCATGATGGCCGGGTCCCTGTGAGACCATTAGTGAGTTTACAAGAAAAAGAAAAGAGGCCCAGGCTGGCATACTTGCTCTGACTGTCCCACTATGTCCCCACCACGTGCAGCTTGGAAGCCTAGGCAGATGTCAGGTGGACATTAGCGCAGTACTGTTAGACAGCAGTGTCTGGAGTCATGACCCGAACAAACCTATACTCTGCACAAATTACTAGCAGCTTTCTTTCTCTCTCTCTCTCTCTCTCTCTCTCTCTCTCTCTTTTCTTTTTGAGACAGGGTCTTGATATGCACTTCAGCCTGGCCTTGAGCTCACTTTTTTTTTTTTTTTTTTCCTGCAGGACCAGGGTTTGAACTCACGACTTTCCACTTTCCAGGCAGGCACTTGTGCTAGGGAGCTATCTCCCTGGCCCCTTGAGCTCACTTTTGTAGCTCAGGCTGATCTCAAACTCACATCAATCCTCCTGCCTCAGCCTCTCCAAGTGCTGGGATTACAGGCAGGCACCACCATGCCCGGCCAATATTTCAAGAGCCACTGTGAAGAAGAAGAAACAGTTGTATAAACTTACATTTATTTGTGTAGAGATAATACGACTGGATTTTTATTTTTTTTATTTTTATTTTTTAAAATTTAAAAATTTTTTATTTTTTGCAGTACCAGGGATTGAACTCAGGCCCTTGTGCTTGCCAGGCAATCTATCTCTTCTCTTCTCTTCTCTTCTCTTCTCTTCTCTTCTCTTCTCTTCTCTTCTCTTCTCTTCTCTTCTCTTCTCTTCTTTCTTTCGGAGTGAATTCAGGACCCTGCACTTGCCAGGCAAGCACTTATTCTATTGAGCCAGCTATCTCCCTAGCCCTCCCTCCTCTCACTCTCTCTCTCTCTCTCTCTCTCTCTCTCTCTCACCTTTTCTGACATTGGATCTTGCTATGCAGTTCAGGCTGAACTTGAGCTCACTTTGTCGCTCAGGCTGGTCTTGAATTCACACGGTCCCCCTGCCTCAGTCCCCCAAGTGTTGAGGTTACAGGCGTGCACCACCGTGCTCAGCTACTAGCATTTTCTTATAGCACAAGGAGACTGAGTAGGACACTAAGTGCAGTGACCACCACCGCTGCCAACACCACTATCACCATCACGACATTTCTATCTCCAGGGGCATTAAAAGCATCTGCACCTGACCACGCCCTTCCTCTCCACCATCACCACCACCTGCACATGCGACATGCGCCCCTGTCAACCTCTCCACCGTCCTCGTCACCATCAGATCCACTGCAGCTCTTACCTCCTCTTCTACCAACACCACTGTATCCACAGCCACCAGCTCCTTCGCTTCTATCTCTGTCTCCATCACCATCTCTGCTAGCACCACTCCCTTCCCTCCAAAACTTGTGTGCCGTGGCCACCGCCACCCAAACACCGTCATCATTACTGTCCACAGCATCTCCATCTCCACCCCACCCCTCCTCTTGCCTCCCTCATTGCCACCGAGAGCACAGTTACTCCACTACCCCTACCTCTGTCTGTTTTGATGAACCCACCCACCCTACCTGGAACTCAATTCCCTTGTTACTTAGACCGATGCCTTGAGCTCTTCCCATCCGCCCAGCCCCAGAAAGGTTAACTATAGTCTCTGTGTTCCCAGCTTTTCCCCTTGAGACTTCTTGTGGAAGATGAAATGAAATGCCTTGCTCTTTAAGTTAAGGAGGATTATGTGTCTCTTGCTGTCCCTGACTTACCAGGCCCATCATTCTGTCCTAGAAGGAAATTGGATTACCCTGACAGAATGTGTTCTTTGGAAGGTAGTGCTAGTTATTACCTAATTCCTTATGACCTAGTGTTTGCAGATTGATTTTTTGACGATGTGTCCCAGTAGTTTTCTATTATAGCAGCTCAGTTGATAGGTCCAGCGCTTTCAGAGGCATCTGCTTTCTCCTGGGCTTAAAGAGAAGCAGGGACAGCCTGCCTGAATCTCTCCTCTCTCTCATCCCAGGCCCCTCACCAGTGCTCCATAAATCCCCTCGGAGTGAGAGCTAGTGATTGGACTGCAGCCTGCGCCAATTCCTTAAGTACCTCGGCATGTAAGTCATCAGGGCGCGTGGATGTGCGCGCACGAGTCCTTTCCTCCTGCTCTTGGCGTGCTGCCCTCTCGTGATTCCACGTCGTGCTTCTCTCAGATCACAGCCGACCTTTTTAGGCTAAGAAAAAAAGTTAAAAGCCTCTGCTTTTTAGTGGCATTGCTTTATGGCTGTTCTCTCTGCCCAGCTAGGAGAGAGCCAACAGTCTCCTAGCCCCCTGCCTTTGGCCTGTTGCATTCAGAAAGTGTTTTTCTCATTCTTACGCTGCCTGTGCAAGTTAGATCCCATTTCTTTTTCTAAACGACTCTTCTGATTTTATCTCCACGGCCTTATGTTATTTCTTTGTGTGTACCCCTCCTTCGTAACCTGGCCCGATTTCCACTTTCTCTGGCCCGTCCAGTATCATTTTAGTTCCCCGGGAAGCTTTCTGCGTAACTAACAAGGAATTTCGGGGTTCCTTTAACTTGCCTATTCATCGTTCATTCCCTGTTCGCTTTGCTGCCTTGGGTGGAGATGCCCAGTCCTCCCTAGAAAGGGCCAGTGGTTCTCCACCTCAGCCTTTGTTCTTTGCATGTGGGTTCCCAGGGCTGGGCAGAGGCCTCTCAGGAGCACCAGTATCTCAGTGCTGGTTCATTTCCCGCTTTTTTCCTTTCACGCAGGTGGCGGTGG
Source organism: Myocastor coypus (assembly GCA_004027025.1). NCBI lineage: Eukaryota > Metazoa > Chordata > Mammalia > Rodentia > Myocastoridae > Myocastor > Myocastor coypus. The sequence goes on along the minus strand of PVJA010000905.1, from coordinate 67,093 downwards.
CCTTCTCAATACGCCCTAGTGTTTCCAAGTTCCTTGGCCATGTGTGTCAAAACGAGCGGGCACCTGCTCCCCAGGATGCAGGCTTGGGCCCCACACCGAGGAAAGGACCTGCACCTGGTGCCTGCCGCCTAGTGCGCCTAGTGCGCCTAGTGCGTGAGCAGGGGACGCTTGCAAGGGGGGCGGGGCCGCCCCTAGTGTAGCCCTCTCCACTCCCAGCCCCATTTGCTCAGGCCTGGACGTCTGATTTTCTCCAGGACCTTTACTTTTGACCCAGGGCCTTGCCAGCTTGGGGCTTGCATGAGGATGAGCCTTGCGGATAGCCGCCCGCCTATTCTCAGATGCATCCTGCTGTGGAGGAGTGCGCCTCTTAGCCAAGCACGCACTCAGGCACGCACGCACGCGCGCGCGCACGCAGACCTGGAGTTCCCTCCGTCCTGCGGGAGGTGCTGGTGAGTGCGAGGCACGCAGACGGGGTGTACCGGCGATAGCCATATGTTCCCACCCCCCCCGCCCCGTACCAGAGGAGCTGCTCTGCCAAGGCCACTCGCCAGTGGGGCCTTTACGTTAGGAATGTGCTTGACAAGGGAGAGAGAAGAGCACTACATCTGGAACAAGGTCTGTCATGGCAGGAGGTGGGGGGCGCTCCTGGGCCAACCGGAGCTTTCTAGCTCAGGAAGCCCCCGGGGTTCCCAACCATCCAACTGATCAGGACGCCTCATGTCCTGATGGCCCTGCCAAGGTACCTCTACTGTCTCTCGGGGATTCAGGTGACCCCACTGTCATCGGCTGTCACTTCCAAACTTACCCTCTTCCAAAAAGGCTTCTCCATCCAGGCAAGCCAGAGAAGACGCTTGGCACTTTGTCCCTTCCTTTTCTTAATGGCTATGACAGGAAGAAGGTGTCACAAATTCTAGGCTTTCCCCATGCAGGGCTGTCATCCTTTACTCCAGGATCCAGCTAAGTATCCTCTCTATTCTACATCAAATTTATTATGTGAAGAAAAATTTAAAGGCACGGATTAACAAAAATGTTAAAATACTTAACACAATTCATGCATAATCCCCACTAGTCAGTTAACCCTGTTGACATTTTCATATAGATCTTCCCAGCTGTGGATAATTTCCTTTAACAAAACATGCGGCTGGCAGCACAGGCATCATTCAGAAGCACGCACAGTTCTACCTCATTATTTTAAATGGTTGCCTAGGGCTGGAGACGTAGCTCTGTGGTAGAGCACTCGCCTAGCATGTGTGAGGCATCTGTGAGGTCCTGGGTTCAACACCCAGCACCATGAAAACAAAATGAAAGCAAGCATTCCACTGAGCAATGGAATCATCCTTATTTATTTAAACCCAGAAACTCCAAGATGGAGTAAAAATGAAGAAAGGCCTCTGTAGATTCACTTGCTGCTTCCCGTGTTCCTTTCGTGCCCAGGATTTGAAAGGCAGTAGAAAGCATGGGGGTCCTAGAGCAGGGTGACACCAGCTTTGAAAGCTGGCTCATTCACTGCGTGGGGGGCTCTCAGAGCCACCCACACATCCCCCGGGTCTCATCCTGTTTGACGTCTTTTGAAGCATTCAGCTCAGCTCACTGCTTATCTTTTCTGACGGCCTTTCTTCCTCCAGCCTCTTGTGAGCCTGGCCAAGCGCCCCTTCTGGCCCTGAGTTCTCCCTCTAGGTTACCTTTCCTTTCAGTTTCCTGGATGGAACTTTTCCTTCTGACCCACACTTAAAGGTTGGCTCTCCCCAGGGCTCCGTCCCTGGCTCCTTCCTTCCCTGGGTCTTTCCACCCTGCCATGCTCAGTTTGTTCCCTTTGGATGACCTGTCTAGTTGCATACAGTGGAGGCCAAGCTCTCCGGCCTGCCTCCCTGTCCTGAAGTCTAGATCTACATATTCGACAGCCCACCTAGCGTTTCCATCACAAACTCAGCGTTTCCACATTTGAGCTTGCTGCTCATTCCCTTGGAGGTAGGGCCTCTTCTTAGGGCTCAGTGACCACCGCTAGCCCCGGAAAGCCAGAACCTGGGAGTTTTCTGACAGGATTCTGCCAACTCCAGTCCCACTAACAGCCTCATTCCTGACTGTCACAACACCTTCTTCTGCCCACATCTGCCCGTGGGATCTTCCTTCTGGATTCTACCTGTGACTTGCACAATACTTTCCCCCATCACATTGTCCCATGGTCTACATACTTGGTCATACTACTACATACATGGTCACAATATTTTTTTGGGGGGGTTCTTTTTGAGACAGGGTCTCACTACACAGTTCAGGCTAGCCTTGAGCTCACTTGTGTAGCCCAGGCTGGTCTCGAACTCACATCGATCCTCCTGCCTCAGACTCCCAAGTGCTGAGATTATAGGTGTGTACCACCACGCCTGGCAACAATACTTTTTAAGAAATTTTAAAGTATAATTTGTATACAATAAAATGTACATTTAAATATAAGCATACATGTGGTGAATTTTAATAAATATCCCATGTCCACCTAGCCATTGCTCCAAAGAAGATACAGGGGAATCCATCATCCCTGGCTGTTGCTCCGGACCCTTCTCAGTCAGCCCATGGGAGACTCTGTCCTGCAATTCCTTCCACGGATTACTTTTCCCTTGTCCATAGAACTTTCATATCAACAGCATTCTATAGCTTGCATTCTTCCACTCAGCAAAATGTTTTCGAGATTCCTTCATGTTGTCACCGTAATCACTGAGAGGTATTTATTCAAGCTAATCTCTGGTGAAAACTTTTCGCTGCACCCCCTTCATCCAAATTCCAGAGCCCTGCACGATCTGGCCGCGGCTCAAATGCGCCCTACCCATTAGCCGTAACCTTTCCGAATACTGAGCCATTTGTTCACCTGCACAAACAGAGCTTCGCAGAGGCTGGAATCTCTCATCTCCAGACCAGTTGGCCTGGCAAACTCCTACACACCTGGCAACCCTCCCCTTGGATTCTGTGAGGCTGTCTCGGACCTCTTCCCAGCCCGGGACAAAGAGTCTGTCAGTTCCATTGTAAAGCACTGTGTCCACTCCGTCACCCCAAAGCCCTGCCCCTCCCTGACTGAACAGATTCCTTTCTTGGTCCTCAGGTTGTGTGTGGCTAGATATTTATGTAAGCCCTGAGTTATGCTCCGAGGGATAGAAAGATTCATTCAGCTTCCAGAAATCCTTCCCGTGGAAGACAATCTTGTTGCCTGACCCAAGAACCATCCCCCATAATCTTCTTTGCTAACAGAGCCTGCTCATGTTTAAACAACCATGTGTTTAGAGACACCTTGGCCAATAATTGCTTAAGGAACAGTCTAGTGCTGACCAGAGAGACAGAAGGAAGACATTCGAAGGGGCTTCTGGGAAAAGCTTTTCTGTCTGGGAAGAAGAGTGCCAAATGTTCCCTTTTATGTCCTACACTTTATTCTTGTTAGGGACTCCTGTGTAGGATGATGTTTGGAGTGGTAGCAGCCACCTTGTGACCATGAGGCCAATACCAAGAGACATAGAGATAGCGATCCGGTGCCTAATCCCAGTGGGTATCAAATGCCCCCACCTTCTAGCTTCCTCTTATGTGAGGTGATTAAATGAGTTTCCTGCTAAAGGCATAATTTGTTGAATATTCTGATATTTGAGGCTGACTGTTATTAGTTATTCTTATTTTATTTTATTTTGGTGGGGCAGGGATTTGAACTCATGACCTTGCACTTGCCAGGCAGGCACTTGTGCCACGGAACTATCTCCCCGGCCCCTGTTATTAGTTATTCTTAATAAGTTTTGTAAGTAATCTTATTATTAATTTATTTATTTAGGTGCCAGGGATCAAACTCAGGACCTTGTACTTACCAAACAGGTGCTTATGCTGCTGAGCTGTCTGCCGGGCTTATTTTGAGATACTTGTGGGACCTGTGTGTGATGGTGCAGAGCAATTTTCCCTAGCAGAGGCCAGGCCACGTCCATCTAGAGGGGCCGCAGAGAGCAGCTCCCTCCCATCCCTGCTTCTTGGCATTTGACCTCTGACCTCCATAAGCAAAGGGAAGAGAGCTGCCTCTGCTGGACTTTGTCCCAGGCTCTCTGCCCAGCTCCTTTTCCACCCACAGGAGCCAGGGAGTGAGCATTTCAGGTCCTCGATTACGTTCTTAGCAACTCACAAGAAAGGATTAGGGGCTGGGTAGAGAGCTCCATGGCACAAGTGCCTGCTTGGCAAAGGCAAGGTCATGAGTTCGAACCCCGGTTGGAGACAAACTTTGTGAAACAGTTGAAAATCAAGATGGTAGAACTCTGGTGGAGCCTACACTGTTGGTCACAGAGGTGCCCAGAGCCACCTCCTCCAAAGCTCACTCCTGTGATGCCTCAGTGTCTGGCTTCCCTGGGCTTTCATGGGGTTAGCGTTGAGCAGGCAGCACAGGAACCCTGAGAGGTGGACAGAAGCTTGTGGAGCCCCAGCTGGCTGGTCCAAAGCCGCTCAGAGGCGAGGGTCTGGCTCTGCCCACGCAGCCGCCCTTTCCCTTCCTCTGAACGCTAGACCCATGTTGAGGCCTGGCTGTTTCCACCTCTGCTGGCTCACGGCTCTTTTCCCTGCACAGATGTTTTCCTCCATAAATCTTGTGCAAATCTAATCCCATCTTGGGGTCTGGCTTCTTAGAGGACCTGAACTAATGTGCTTTGGTTTTTAAAGCCCCCAAAGTCACCCTGGTAGCCTGTATAAAGCACCTGGCATCCTCCGAGTGGGGGCTAACGGTAGTCATGTGTTAGGCCATTCCTCTGTCCTGTGGGAGCAAGGCAGGCCACCCTGTGACCAGGAGAAGATGCAGCACCTGGAAACCTGTGTCACTGGAGGCTCAGCTGAGGGCATCCAGCTCATGGCCGGGTGCACCTGTGCCTGCCTGCCTACCTGCCTGCCTGCCTGCCTGCCTGCCTGCCTGTCTGTCTGTCTGTCTGTCTCTCTCTCTCTCTCTCTCTCTCTCTCTCTCTCTCTCTCTCTCTCTCTCACACACACACACACACACACACACAGATGCATGGCATGGGGAGGTGGAAGTGGGTTGGACAGCCACAGGGTCAGGATGCGGCTCGGGGCAGGCCGAGGGCAGGTGGAAAGCAGCCCTTTCCTGTCCCTCCCGGCCCACTTCCCATGGCTGGCCTGTGTGTTTTGGTGCCATGGCAACCGGCTCTGAGGGTTGCACATGGAGGGTAAAGCTTAACCTCAGGACACAGAGCAGCTAAACAGCCCTAGAATATCCCAGGTCCACGACTTCCCAGCCTCGATCCAGCCTGGAGACACTGCCCAGACCAGCCACAACCACTGGGCAACTCCTATTTTGGCTCTGTCTCGCCACCTTGGCAGCCAGTGGGCTCACCCTGGTCATACGAGCTCTGAGCCTGGGCTTCGTTGTTTCCTTCAGTCTGCCTAAGTCCTCCCCATCTCTAGGGCAAGGTCCTGGTCTGATGTCCTCCTGGAAGCTGTCCCTGAGTTCCCTGGTCCTCAGGGAAAACCTTCCTCTGAGCTTACCTAGCAGTTGCTGCTTGGTCTTCAGCAATGCTGTCAGGACATTTGAATTCTGTCACTGCCCAGTTCAGATTTTACACCAACCAGGAAGCACCCATGGCTTCCAAGCTAGCAGGAACTGGGGCAGGGGTGGGGGGTCGGGCATGGCACTGGCTCAGAGCTGTGGTCTCCAAGTTCAAGTAGTTCACTGTCTAAGGCTCATTTTTGTTTTTAGTCCTAAGAAAAGGAGGAGGGTGTCCACCTTCCTGCTTGTGTTGAGGAGAAGTAACAGAAGCTCCTGATGCAGTAATTGGCACTGCAGCGGTCCGCCTTCCCCATGCAGTTCAGTTTCCCTGCACCCCCAGCTAGCAGGGTAGAATGCTGTTGCTCCCTAGGCCTCTCCAAGGGCTCGTTCTTGGACCACAGCGGTGAACGAGGCACAGGCTTGGCCTTCTGAAAGCTCCCCCGCTTTCGCCTGACCCCAGAGCTGATGGCAATATGTCCGTGAGCAGTAGATCTGGGCTCTGGAGCAGACTGAGATGCAAGACAGAAAGCTCTCGGGATGGGACGGGTCTTTTCTGCTCCTACAAACCCAACGTCACACTGACCAAATCACAGTAGGAGTTAGGTTTTTTGGATGAAATCTCGCGAGCCAATTCTGAAGTGAATCTGGAACAATCCAAAGAATGCCTGAAAAAGCAGCATGGTGGTGGTGTGGGGAGACAGCCTTTTCTGATCTCACATCCAGACAGCCCCTGGCAGGACTTATCCAGGGGTAAGTGGCAGGCACAGGGCGATGCTCTGGCACAGAGGGCTGAGAAGAGGGCTCTCCCTTGTAGAGCAATCGGGAATATAAGGAAGTGGCCTTTAAATGGCAGGGGCTGGCGATATAGCTCAGCAGACCAAAGTGCCTGCTTAGGCAAACACAGGGACCGTGGTTTGATCCCTGGCACCACATGCCATGCCAGCTCCATCCCCAGGGTGGCTGAGTGGGCTGCAGAGTCTGGATATAGTGGCATGCACCTGGAATCCCAGCACTGGGGAGGCTGAAAGCAGGAGGGTTACTATGAGCCCAAGCTGCCTCATGAGACCCTGCAACAGCAACCAAATACATTAAAATGAAAAATAACAAAATAAAATAAAAGCAGTAGGGCAATATTTTTGTTTTAAATAAATTCTGGGAATATATATAGCCTTGTGACTCTAGCCTGCATCATATTCTTGTGGTTTGCTAAGAGGAAATCTTGGGGGTTCACATCTCACACACACACACACACACACACACACACACACACACACGCGCACGCGCGCACGCACACGCACACACGTATACTCAGTTATGTAAAGTGATGGACATGCTAATTAACTTGATTGTGGTAATCATATTACAATGTAATATATATGAAATTATCACATTATGGGCCAGACAGATAGCTCAGCAGATGAAAGCACCTGCTTAGGCAGAGTGCGGTGGAGGGGGTTCAACCCTCTGCCTGCCTTGCCAGCCCTACCCCAGGGGCACAGGGTATGGTGGCTTGTGCCTACAATCCCAGTGCTTAGGAGGCTGAAAAACAGAAAGGATCACTGCAAGCCTGATCTGTATAGTGAGACCCTGTAGGCCCTGTACTAAATACATAAAATAAAATAAAACCACACTGTGTATTTTATATATAGATATAGATATAGACAAAATTTGTCAGCTACATATCAATAAAACAGGAAAAGAAGCAATAGGAGAAGACTGATGCTTCAATAAATATCCCAGAGACAACTGGCTATCTTTGTGGAAAAAGCAAAGCAGAAAGTTAGATTCCTGCTTCACATCATTTGCTAAAATAAATTCCAGATGGATTAGAATGTGAAATGTAAAAAAAACAAAGCTATAAAACTATTAAAAGAAAATGTAGGAGAATTTGTAACCTTGGGGTAGGAAAGGCTTTCTTCAGTGAAATATAAAAATGCAGAAACTATAAAGGAAAAGTTGCTAAATGTGATTATATCCAAATTTCACACCGCTGTGTGGCAAAAGACACCATAAATATGTTAAAAAGACAAAGGGAGAGACTGGAAGAAGACTACAACATGTGCCACAGAAAATAATCCATGTTTATGATCTATAATGAGTCCATACAAATAGGTAAAGATAAATAACCTGAAAGGAAAAACAGCAGACTGGACTAGACACTGGCTCACCTAGAAGGCACCACAGGCTGCCCACTAACACACGAAAACACGCCCAGTCTCACTAATCATCAAAGAAATGCAAATAAAAACAATACTGAGATAACAGTTCTCACCCATCAGACATGCCAAAAATGTAAGGATTTATCATAGCCACTGCCGGGAGGACTCTAAAAGTCATGCGCACTTCCAGCACTGCTGGCTGAGACAGGAGATCACCACGGTGCTTGCAGATCCAACTTACTCAGATGTGAAATGCCCCAAACCTCCATGGCAGCCCTTCCAAGTCTCTGCCTGGAAAAATGCTCCAGTGGGACACATTCACCTGGGTGGGTGGTGGCGGGGCCCGACAGAAATGGGAGCAATCAGGGACCATGGAAATACTCTTGGGTAGAGGAAGAGTTCAACACCTTTTTTTTTTTTTTCTTTTTTTTTTTTAGACAAGGTCTCACTGTGCAGTTCGGGCTGGCCATGTGTTCTGTTTTGTGGCCCCCAGGCTGGTCTTGAACCCCTTGAGATCCTCCTGGTCCAATCTCCTGAGTGTTGGAGTTATGGGCATGCACCACCAGGCCCCGTTCGAGGGTAAACGGTGGGCACTCACATCCGGGGCTGAGATCACATGGCATGTGGGTGCTGGGGATTGAACTCAGGTCCTTGTGCTTGCCAGGTAGGTGTTTATACCTCTGAGCTATCTCTCAGGCCTCGATTCAACATATTTTGACACTGTGCATTGGTAATGGTTTCTGGGCTCTAAACAAATGAGCTAGACCTCTGTCTAGCTCTGTCTAGACCTCTGAACTTCAAAAGCCTCCCAGAAGGAGCTCTACCGAGCTGACAACCCCAGGGAGGGGAGTGGGAATGTGGAGAAGCTAGCAAAGGCCTCATCTGAATTATTTGTTTATTTATTTTTGCAGTGAGTGTATATTGCTTATGTAATAGTAATACAATTAAAATAGCTAGAAAAGCCAGCTGTGACTCCATGCCTAGCAGTTTGTACTCCTACCTTTCAAGCCCTGCGCTCTGCTGCCGCCCTGGCTGGGCCTGCTGTTTAGATCCCAGGTCTGGTTTCTGACTGCACATGTCCCTGGCCCCTCGATGCCATCACGACCCTGGGGTGTTAGTCTGGGTTCTTGACCCGCGGCACTTGCCACTCTTGAACCCTCATGTTTATCATGAGTCTTGAATAAGGGGAAATCAGGGGCGGTGCTAGCCCAGGAGGGTCCGAGGGTCTGTGGGCCCGCAGAAGAGCTTTACAGAAACTGTAGCTGGAAAAAGCAAGGAGGCTTCTAGAGGAGGTGGCCTTTGAGCTATGGCTAGAAAGATACAACAATTTTCATCCTAGTCTTCTTCCTGATTGTTACATAGTGTATGACACTTCCGCACACATTTCAAGTAACAAAGAAAGTGCCATCTGTAATCCCATTATCCAAGTAATTGTTGTGAGCGTCCCTCTATAAGGCACAGATCATTTCAGTATGCAATCCAAACAATGCATTTTGATTACATGTTTTTAGAAAATATAACATTATATCATGGGTCCTTTATGACATTGTTAAGTGACATTTACAGTAGGCAGCTATTAATGGCAGAGCAATATGCCATCCAGTGAACATATTATAATTTAATTACCTGCCTAATATCACTGGTTGTTGGGTTATTTTGTACTATTAATGCTGCAGTGAACATCCTTGAGCCTGTTGGGTATTTTTCTCCCCACACTTTTTTTCCTTTTGGGATATTTCCTTGGAACAAATAAATGCTCAGAAGTGGAAATACTGGATCAAAATTTATTAACACTTTTATGGCCCTTGAAACACGTTGCCAAATTGCTTCTAAAAGTGGAGGCTTAGAATACACTGAGGGCTTTGTTAGGCAAATATAAGAGGTGTAGAAGTTGGACGGGGGTCCTGCGTCCAGGAAACAACATGTATAAAGGTACATTGACTGCGACAGACTTTTGCAATTTATCTTTGAATTCTGTGACCTGGCCAAGGTGTAGAATTGAGTGGCAGGTTCTATTGGTTGACCAAGCAGAAGCCATTGTTGAGTTAAAAGCCCGATGACCACTTTCTCAGCTTCTTTTGCAGCTAAAAGTGACCACGTGCATCCACTGTGGGCTCTGGAGAGAATCTGTATTAAGGTTCTCTAGGGGAACAGAATCAATAGAAAATATGTGTATAATTATGCAAGGGGATTTATTAGGTGAGCTTACAGGATCAGAAGCAGGAGGACACACCATGGCCATCTGCACACCAGAGCTTCCAGTGGCTGCTCAGCCTGAGAACATGGAAGCCTCAGAACAACAGGAGCCAGGGTACAGCACCTGTCCAGACCAAAGGCACAGGGGCTCCCTGAAATGGTGCCAGGTATGAGCCGGAAGAAACTGAAGACTAATATTAAAAGGTGATGGCAAAGACTGGATGCTTGCAAAATAGGGATACTTCCTTCTTCATTGCCCTTTTAGCTGGCTCAGGCTACAAGCCTATTGGTTGGTGCCACTGCATCAAAGGTAGGCCTTTGTTCTCCATTGGCCGGCCTCCATGTCAATCAACCACAGACAGGGCCAGTGCTGTGCTTCTCTAATCTGCTATTGGTTTCTTAATCCATTCAAGTTGATACACCATGATTAAAGGTCACAGGATTCCTTCCTCTCTTTCTATCTTTCCTCTTTCTCCTTCTTTTATTTTCTTCTTCCATTTCTAACTAGTTCAACTAGGGAAGATGATTTCTTGATTAAAGAGACAAGGGCCATTTCTTCCTCCCCTACATGCAGATGTCATCGCAGATACTGCCATAGCCGCATTGAGTCTAACACTGAGCAAGCCGGAAGCCAGGAAGCCAGAGTGGTGCGTGGATCACAGAACCCGTGACTTAGTTGAAACCCCAGATTCTGGGCCGTAAGGCCTGAAGGGCCTGCTGAGGCCTCAGGTGCTCATGGTGTTGTCTGCAGGATGCCTGAGTCAGGCAAGGCTGGCCTGCCTGCTTCTCCTGAAAAGCCTACAGCACAGAGAGAGGTGAACTAGCCCAGGGTCTCTCCTGCCCACTGCCATCGGACACCTTAAGAATCACATTCTCACTGGGCGTGGTGGTGCATGCCTATAATCCCAGCACTTGGGAGGCTGAGGCAGGAGGATTGGTGCAAGTTCGAGACCAGCCTGGGCTACACAAGTGAGCTCAAGGCCAGCTTTAACTGCATAGTGAGACCCTATCTCAAAAAGACAAAAAAAAAAAAGAATCACATTCTCTAGGCCAAAAACTTTTCTTCCCTCTGGCTAAGGGCACTGATTTGAAAGTTCTCTTTCTTTCTTTCCTTTTTTTTTGTAATTTTTGTATTTTTTAGGGGAAGGTCTCCAGGGTGTTCACAGTCTCACTACTAGATCAGACTTGTAGTGAGCCGCCTGTTTACAGCTCCCCAAGAGCTGGGTTACAGGCACACTCCACTGCGCCCAGTCTCAACTGCTGTCTCAGCCCACCCTGGGGGCGGGGCCAGCATGGTAGGCCCAGGGAACAAACCCCCGGCCATTGTGCCTGCTTGCAGGCATGCAAGTTCTTATAAAGGAATAAAGATAAAGTCTTGAGCCAGGTGTGGTGGTGCACGCCTGTTATCCTAGCACTTGGGAGGCTGAGGCAGGAGGATCGTGCGAGTTCGAGACCAGCCTGGGCTACAAAAGTCAGCTCAAGGCCAGCCTGAAATGCATAGCAAGACCCTGTCTCAAAAAGACCAAAAAAAAAAAAAAAAAGATAAGGTCTTCCAGGAGTCTAAAAGAGCACTTTAGTTGGAAAGAGCGTAAACACAGGCAGCAAGGCCACGCCCAACTTGGGCACAGTAAATGATGGCGAGAGAGGTTTCCTTCTCAGCATCCGAGTTGCCTGGTACCTTGGCAAGCACAGCAGTGGCAGGGGAAGGGGTGACAGTGGGCAGAAGCTGCTGACCCTGAAGTTGCTTTTAAGGAAGCATGGAGGAGCACTGATGAGTGGAACCAGAGAGCAAAGACGCTGCACGGAAGTAAATCCAGGCCTCCAGAGAGCAGTAGGCGAAGAGCAGCCTCGCTGTTTCACTTAGGAACCCCTGCCCCCGGTTCTCCAGCAGGGAGGCCCTGTGCCTGCCCACCTACATCTCCTGTGTGTGTCCCCCGCCCACGGAGATGGAGGCTGGCCTCTGTTCCTAATGAAAGGGACAGTTTCCATCCATCTTTGGGGTCACTTACTCCCCAAGGGTGGGGTAGTGTGTCCCCTCACCGCAGCTCCTGATTCAGGGTGGCACACACTTTGTCCCCTGCAGGTGACTCCCCCATGCACCATCCTCTGTGAGAAAGCCCTGTGCTGGGGTGTGCTCCATTTCTGAGGTGGCTCCCATGTCCCTCTCTAAGAGGGGGCGATTGGGGGCAGCTTGAACTCAGGGGAGGCGAGGAGCTCCCTCTTTGCCCCTCATCTGCTTCTGTACTCTCTCTCTGGGGGCACCGCTTCCTCACCTGTAATATGTACCCCATGATCTCTGCCTCCCCAACCTAATCATAGATGCAGAGCACCTATGTCCTTGTCTGGTACACAGTAGGCCACTGATAAATAGTGACTATTAGCATATAGAAACCATTAAGACACATAAAAACATAAGGGCTAACAGCATTAACAATGATTGTGGTAATTAGCCTGCTCTCCTCCTTCCTCCAGGCAGAAGGCAGCCAAGAAAACAGGGCTACTACAGTCCCCCCAGCCTGGGCACAGACTTCTGGTAGGTGCATTCAAATTCTTCTCAGCAGATGGGCTCTAATTTCTATGGTGCTGCTTTTTCTGTCCCGCAATGGGGTTCAGATCATCGAGCTAGCTGGGCCCTGTTCCCAGCTGGAGAGGAAGCCCCTCTTGCCCACCCCAAAACAGTCAGGGGTCTTGAGGCCACCTCTGAGCTGCCCCAGCACCCACAGCCCTTAGGGACTCCTTCTCGCCCCTCCTCTGCCCTGCTGGGCTAGAGGAAGACTTAGCTTCTGTGTCCCCAGGAGCGATGTAATGAAGGCCGCACTGCGTGTGCTGAGAAAGTCTGTCTCCTGCTCAGTGTCTGAGCAGACAGGCAGGTCCCCTGCTAGGCGTCCTTGGCCTGGCTTAGCCTCTCAGTTGGGTCCCCCTTCCCTCCCCTGCTTTCCCCAGCCTATTGGTCGTAGGGAACAAGGGGAAACCTTAATTTTGTTCGCCTCTAATCAGCACAGCTGGGAGAACCCACAGGCAGGGCAGGGGTGGAGGTGAAAGGCCGTGGGCCTAATCTGCGAGCCACCCAGTCACCAGAGCCTGGTTTCCCCCCTAACAAGCCATGCAGCAAACAAATTATCTTTGTTGTTCCTGGGAAATCTGCAAGTACTTAGCCGTGTAATTAGCATCTGTGCCTCGTGCCGGCAGTTCAGGTGAACAGGCCACGGCTACCCCGTGCCAGGCCGCCTGTAATCAAAACCAAAGCCACGGCCAGGGTGCTCTCCAATGAAGACGATGTCAAACTCAATCTGGCCCTCACCTGGGATGGCTTCCCAGGGCTCAGAGTTGCGGGGTGTGTGTGTGTGTGTGTGTGTGTGTGTGTGTGTGTGTGTGTGTGTGTGTGTGTGTGTGCACGTGGAGGCCCGAGCTCTGAAATGCAAGAGAAAGGGATAGAAAGGGGGTCGGGGGGCCAGCAGGATGGCTCAGCAGTCTAAAGTGCCTGCTTATGAAAGCTTGGGCAGCTACAGGGGCCGCAGTTCGATCCCCGGCACCACATGCTGTGCCAGCCCTGCCCTCAGGGCGGGCTGAGCCGGCCATAAAAATGAGCGAATAAACAAGCAAAGGTTCTGAAACAAGAAAAAAAAAAAATAAATAAATAAAATAAATTCTTTTAGAAAGTGGGGGAGCCCAGTCTTTCCCAGAAATGGCCCAGCTCTAGGAACTGGGGCAGCTGGAAGACCCAGGGTGGCCCCAGTGGGCCCCTTTGGGCTGTTTCCCAGTAACTGAAACACTTGGAGCTCTAAGGTGCCGGCTAAGAGGAGTAGTAATGCCAAGGGCCAGGTGCTGACTGCCTGCTGAGGCAGGGGCTTTACCTACTCATGGGTTATTTCATTTAAATGGCACACTGCCTCTGAGAAAGGTGACATACTTCTCTGTGGGGAAGGGCGCTGGAGCCTCTCAAAGTCGTCATGGCAGCACCAAGAGTCAACCCCCATCCAGCCTCGGCGTGAGCCCTGTTCTGCGGTCAGGTCTACCTTGAAGCCTCTCGTTCCTTGTAGTGATCAGTGGAGCTTCCCTGACATTGCATACAGGGTGGCAGCTCTTTCAGTGGCACGGGACAGGAGGGGTTGTCTGGTTCCTGCTGTCTTGTTCCTGTTCTTGTCTTCCTTCAGAACATGGTACCCCTATGTGGAGCGAGAAAAACAGGCCAGAAATAGACACCATGTGTGCTTCTGGTAGGTGTCAGGGCTAGGATAACGACAGAGGCTTAGTGAGAACCACAGAGGGACATACACAGCATGACAGCTGGGTGGTGTTTGCAGAGGGTGCCGGCTGAGGGACTCCCTGGTACAAGCCACAGAAGCTGCACTGGACTGACCCCTGCACACACACAACCCGTGGCGCCAAGGGCTGAGGCAGAGTGCAGTGTGGGACCGCAGCAGGGGCTCCTCCTGCATGGGCAGAGGGAGATGTTGCTTTTAGCCTGGACAGCACCAAGAGGCTGGGTTTTCATCAGGTCCTCAGCAAAGAGGAAATTAGAAATTAATATCAAAATCCCACTGAGTAGCGTCCATAGTTTCCATATGTAATCATGCTTGGCTTAGCGAGGTAGTAAAATGTTTATGATTTTCTTTCCAAGGTTGAGTTTAGTCATTCTCAATGAACCATTTCGCTGGCTTCATAAAGCCCTGAATTAAAGAACCCCTGTAGGTGGTGTTTTAGATGGATGGGTACCTGGGCCGGGCAACCTCGCTGGCTGTTGGTGCCCAAGCTGGGGGCGCCCAGGCTGGGAGGACCCAGGAAGAACCCGTCTTCCCAGACAGCTGTTCTGATGAGGCTGTACATGGCAGAGCACCGGCTCAACAGAGCCCTTGCAATCGGTTAGGGGGACCTCTGGCAGCATCGGGGAGCCGCATACAGAAACTCCAATAGTATGCCCCTGGCCCAGCAGCGCTTTGGGTACACTGAGGCCTGCTAATGACAGCCCGGAGGGGGGGCAAGTGCAGCTGTCACTGTAATCAGGCGGACACTGCCCTTGTTCTTTCTGCTGTACCCTAGGCAGGGTGAGGACACAGCAGCCTCCCGCACTGCCTCAAGCTTTAGCCCATTCCACACTGGGCATTGTATTTTTTTTTCTTGTTTCAGAACTTTTGTTTATTTATTTTTATGGCTGGCTCGGCCTGCCCCGAGGGCAGGGCTGGCGCAGCATGTGGTGCCAGGGATCGAACCTCGGTCCCTGCAGCCACCTAAGCTTTCCTAAGCAGGTGCGTTAGACCACTGAGTCATCCTGCCGGGCCCCTGTGTTTTGGTTTTTGACACAGTCTTACTATGTGGCTCAGGGTGACTTTGGACTTGTGAGGACCCTCCTGCCTCAGCCTCCAAGGGCTGGGATTGCAGGCCTGTGCTGGAAATTCAAAGGGTATCCCTGGTAGCCTCTTCCCCTCGGCTGGAGCCAGAGGCCAGTGAAGCTCCTCCCACAGTCTCGCACATGCTGACATACCTGCTCACCCAGAGATTACGGATACCTCATCCCGAGATATGGACGCTTACACACACCTAGAGGCTCAAGTATACTAATGCACACACGTCCAGATACCCAGAAGCAAGCCATACACACTAACAGACACTCTTAGAGACTCTCAAGAGAGGTGCGCCTTATATATAACAGTTTTCAGACCACGGGCACTCACTCACCGTGGGCACACCCCTGGGCACCCCTGCTTCCCTTCCTCAGTTGCCTCCCAGACAGCAGAAGGTCGGGTTTCAGTGCCCAGTGCCTCTCTCTGAGTGGCAGAGCTAGGCCGGCAGCCAGACCCCAAGACAGCTCACCTTGGCCACGCCCAGGAAACTGACCATGAGCCCCGCCCTCCTGCACCTGCGGGTCTGGCCCTCGTAGTGGCCTTTCTGGAAACAGCGCGCCTTGCACCACGGGCTCTGACACCCATGAGCACACGCACGCACCTGGGTTCAGGAGCCCCCTGTGGCCCTCTGTCCCATGGGGCACTCCTTCTCCAGCCTCTCCCTGTCACATTCACGCCTTCCGCTTGTCAGCTCCTCTGCGCCCTGTCACCCCCAGCTTCCCCTTCCGCAAGGCCCTGCAGACACCCGTATCTGTCTGCCTGTCTCCTGCACTCGCCGGACAACTTGGGCCATGGCAAGTGGGAGAGGGTGAGCCCTGACGGAGCCTGTTATTCTTAGTGCTGTCACCGAACACTTCCCCCCTCCCGGCTCAGGGCCTGCCCTGCCCATCACCCTCCCCGCGAGGCCGAGGAGAACCTGAGGCCTCTCTAATCCCCCATCTGTGAAGAGGAGAAGCCAGCCCAGTGCTGAAAAGGAGCAGAAAATGGGATTTATTTTTGCTCCCCCAGCCCCCAGCTGCTTGGAAAGCAGTTGTGCAGGGATGGGGTGTGGGTGGATGGGAGGAAATTTGCATTTGAAAATACTTGCTGGTCGGCCTGAAGTATTTGGTACCCTTGCTGAAATCAGTGTGTGTGTGTGTGTGTGTGTGTGTGTGTGTGTGTGTAGCAAAGAAGACACTGAGGCAGCAGCAGGCTTCTGAGAAGATCTTTGCTGATCTACCCTTTCTTGCTTGGTGCTGTATCCAGCCATGAACAGATCCGACCCAAGTGCGCCAACTACCCAGTTACAGCCCTGCCTGCCGCGGGGATCTGCCTAGGCCTCTGCTTCCACCCAGCTGCCTGGAGGAGCAGGAGTGAGTTGGGCCCCAGGGAGCGCCCCCATGGCCCCGACCCGCACGTGTGAGCTCTTCTCGTCCAGCTTTTCTCCTCCCCCGAGCAGGCAGCTTCACACACCACAGCCTCTCCTTGCTCCTGCCTTCCTCAGAAAATGCCCTGCGATGGCTCAGCGGTCTAAAGCGCCTGCTTAGGAAAGCTTGGGCAGCTGCAGGGGACCGCGATTCGATCCCCGGCACCACATGCTGTGCCAGCCCTGCCCTCAGAGCAGGCTGAGCCAGTCATAAAAATAAATAAATATACAAACAAAAGTTCTGAAACAAGAAAATAAAAGTTAAAAAAAAATTCTTAAAAAAAAAAAAAAAAGAGAAGAAAATGCCCTGCGAGAGCCCTCTTGTCCCCTGTCCCATGAACACTACCTCGGCCGCCCCACCCCTCTCTGACTTTTGCTGCAACTGCTGCAGTGGCTGGCAGCTGAGCTCTCTGCTCTGTTTTCCCCAGCTTGTCGGGGCCCACACAGCTGCCTGCTAGCCCAGTCCTCAAAGAGGGTGGCTCCCGGGACCGTCTTTCTTTCTTTCTTTCTTTCTTTCTTTCTTTCTTTCTTTCTTTCTTTCTTTCTTTCTTTCTTTCTTTCTTTCTTTCTCTCTCTTTCTCTTTCTTTCTTTCTTTCTTTTTTAGAATTTTTTATTTTATTATTTTTTTTTCTTGTTTCAGAACTTTGTTTATTTATTTATTTGTATGGCCGGCTCAGCCTGCCATGAGGGCGGGTTGGCACAACATGTGGTGCCAGGGATTGAACTGCGGTCCCTGCAGCTGCCTAAGCTTTCCTAAGCAGGCGCTTCAGACCACTGAGCCATCCTGCTGTCTTTCTTTGCTCATTCCTCCACCTCACTCGCGCTAATGGAGCCAGTGTCTCCCCTTCACGCAGTGCCTCCTTCCCTTGGTGCACGCTGATGGCTCAGCCTGAAATGCCTTCCTGCCCTCACCCTCAGTGGATTCTGGGGGCAGCTCAGGTGTCATGGTCATTCGTGTAGGCTTCTACCCCCTCCCGCGTGCGTAAATCCATCTTGCCCCACCGCCCCATGGGGTCCCTTCATTGTCCCTCACCCAGCAGCATGCAGGTCATGTCCTTCAAACGACAAAGCCCTGCATGGCTCAGACCAAACCTCTCCACCATGGACTTGGTCTCCTTTCCTTTGGGTTTTCAGTCTGGGGCCAGGCTCTCTTGCCCTGAGCCACCCACACTGTGTTCCGTGTACAGGAGCGGGAGTTCCTGCCACGGCGCTCTCCACGGAGCTCAGAAGGGTTCTGGGTGCATCCCAGGACTCTGCTCAGAACTGGGAGTGGGAGGTCCTGCCTGGGGAGGGCAGAAGCGACAGAGAACGGATCCCTGAACAGGTGCTCAGTGAAGTCAGGCTGTAGCCGCTGGGGGCTTGGAGCAGGGCTGGCAGCCACGAGGCCTGCCCTTACCCACAGCTATTCCCAGGGGTGACGTCAGCGATGGGAGCCTCTGGGGACAGGTGGCCTGGAGGCTGGGCAAGATCTGGTTCTGACATTGGCCTGTGGGGAGAACTAAGGATACTTGTGTGGGAACACATCCAGGGACAATGGGGTGAGGTGGGAGTCTTGGCCCCTTCTCTCCTTCGCCGTCTAAAGACAAAGCCTCAGAAAGGAGCCTCACTGTTCTGAGCCTGGCCCCACCCCCAGTTCTTCAGTCAGGGCAGGCTCACTTCCCAGGAGAGGCCAAGGACTCCTCCACCTCACCCAGGCAGACTCACCACAGGCTGTCTACTCCCCACCCTCCGAGGGCCCCATTCTCTTTCTCATCCTGTCTTTCTCCGGAGGAGGCGCCAGCTCTGCCGGGCCCCACTGGTCTCTCCCGTGACATTGTGTACATGTAAGAAATGCCTTCCCCTGTCCTCTTGCCAAAGTGTCTGTGTCCCTTTATGGCATCAGAGGGTAGATGGGGAGATGTCTTTCCCCTACAGTTCCAGGAGGGAGGGAAGCAGCTGGGGGACCTCAGAGTACTGCCTTATCTCTGGGCTTCAGCCTTGGCTAGACTCCTCAGGGACTTCATCAGCCCATGCCACTGTGGTCCTACTGCCCAACACGGAGAGCACACTGGAAGTCCTTCCTGCTGTCTAGCCTAGATCTCTCCTACTGCAAAGACGGCCTACTCAACTCTTTAGGAGGTGAAAAGAAAAGAAGAGAAAAAAAAAAAAAAAACCCACAACCAACTCTGCTGAATCTGAAATGCCACACAGTGCTCAGACAAAGACCCCTTTCTGTCGAGTCCCACCCCCTCCCACACCTCTCTCTCCTCCCCACCCCCTTCCTTACTGCAGGCTAAATTGGCAGTGGGGAGGTTTTGAGTCAACAAATGC
The DNA here is from genome assembly GCA_004027025.1 of Myocastor coypus. Classification (NCBI taxonomy): domain Eukaryota; kingdom Metazoa; phylum Chordata; class Mammalia; order Rodentia; family Myocastoridae; genus Myocastor; species Myocastor coypus. Next base: position 48,180 of record PVJA010000905.1, on the reverse strand, counting down.
AGTGGGTTGGGGCAGGGAGCCCTGAAGGGGATTCCTGTCTGGGAAACCTTCGCTGACAGCAGTTTCTGTGGGGAGGCCAGCACAGCCCCGCTTGCAGCCCCACCTCCTGCGCCGCCGCCATTCCACCTCTCTTTGCTTCCGCCTACCCTATTCGCTCGCTCATCCTGTCCTTCGCTGGCTCCCTCACCAAGCTCTGGACACCTAGCGTGCCTCACACCTCTGGGCCGGTTTTCTAGGTGCTGTCCTTGCAGTCCTCATAATGACCAAGCAAGGTAGCCATCATTTCCCCTCCTAAAAGAAAAGGGAAAGCGCAAATCCCGCCAGCCCAGTGACTTGCCCAGAACCACACAGATCAGAGCCAGCGGAGCTGGGATCGGTGCTCTACTCCGCAAGGAAGCCTGAGTCAGCATGTGGGCCTCTGGCCAGTGTGAGGAAACTTGGGGTCTGCCAATGAGCTCCCGAGAGGTGGACACTTCAGCATCTTAGGCTCTACTCGAGGATGGTACCCAGGGCCTGCACACAGTAGGCACTTAGTCTATCCCTGCCTGTGAATGTCAGCAAGCATTAACTGGGGTTGAAGAGAGAACCTCTCTCTTTGGATTCTGCAACTCAGGCACTAGGGACATTTACTGATTGCCTACTGTGTGCCAGGACCTGTGTGAGCACCTCTGAATGCAGTGATTTAAGATATGCATCTGTGCTTTACCCTAAAGGAGATATATTTAGTCAAGGAGGTAGACACACCAATGGATGGAGTTAGGGGCACTACAGAAGTTTCAAGTGCTGGGGGATTCCAGGTGGGGCATGGACCTAATTGTGAAAAACAAGGCAATAAAGCTTTTCTAAGGGGCCCGGCAGGATGGCTCAGTGGTCTAAAGCGCCTCCTTGGGGAAGCTTGGGCGTGGTTCCATCCCCGGCACCACATGCTGCGCCAGCCCTGCCCTCGGGGCAGGCTGAGCCGGCCATAAAAATGAGTGAATAAACAAATAAAGGTTCTGAAACAAGAAAACAAATAATAAATAAAATTAAATTAAATTTAAAAAAAATAAAGCTTTTCTAAGACTTAGCGGAAGGGAAAGATTTTTCTTTTTTTTTGGTGGTACCAGGGATTGAACTCAGGACCTTGCATTTACCAGGCAAGTGCTTACTTCACTGAGCTATTTCCCTAGGAAAGATTTCTTAAACAACATGCAAGAATATAAGCATTGGACTAGTAAGATAGCTCAGCGGACTAAGTGCCTGCCTAGGCGAGTGCAGGGACTGGGGTTTGATCTCCAACACCACGTGCTCCACTGGCCCCGCCCCCAGGTGTACTGAGCCTGCCACCAAGACAGGGTATGGTGGCACACACCTGTAGTCCCAGCCCTGGGGAGGCTGAAAACAGGAGGATCACTATGAGTCTAAGCTGCATAGGGAGACCCTGTATCAAATACATAAAAGAAAAAAAGAAAGAAAAATGTAAGCATAAAGGAAATGATTGATAAATTCAGGCCTGTCATAGAGGCTCACGCCTGCCTTTCTAGTGCTCTGGGAGGCTGAGGTAAGTGGACTCCCAGTTTGAGCACAACCCAGGAAAGTTAGTGAGATCCTATCTGAAAATAAAAAGTAAAAGGGCCGGGGATATAGCTCAGCAGCGTAAGCACCTCCCTGGCAAGTACAAGGTTCAGAGTTCCATCCCCAGTACTGGAAAAAAAAAAAAAGTAAAAAAGGGCAGAGGATGCAGCTCAGTTTAAGGGCCCGAGGCTGAACCCCCAGAACAACACACACATGCATGATTTTTTTTTTCAACGTATTTGTTTGTTGTAAGGTCTCACTACACAGCTCCGACTTCTGATCCTCCTGCCTTCAGCCTCCCCAGTGCTGGGATTACAGGCATGTCCCACTATGCCCAGACTCTGGCCAGCTCAGCCCACTGTGGGGCCAAGGCTGGTGTGGCATGTGGTACTGGGGATCAAACCATGGTTCCTGTACTTGCCTAAGCAGGTGCTTTAGTCTGCTGAGCTATCTCACCGGCCCCCACACATGCATGATTAAAATTGAAAAGTTGTGTTCTTCCAAAACAGCATTGGACCAGTAAAAGGGAAATTATAGGGTGGGAAAGGATTTTCTGATACATCCAACACAGGGCTATCATCTCCAGAACGTGTAAAGAATATAAACCAGTGGGAAGGAACTTGGCAACTCAGAGGAAAAGCTGGATGGGTAATTAAATACGCAGAGATCCAGAGGCCAATAGATGAGAAGGTGCGTGAGCTTAGTAGGAGCTGACGAAATGCCAGCTAGAATTGCACGAGAGCCTCTAACACCTCACCAGAGCACTGAAAGTGCAAGTCAGTTACACTAGGTGCTGAGGAAGGTTGGCAGAGGGGCGCCCAAGTTCCTCTTTAAAAACATCCTGGTGATGCTCGGGTAATTGGGTCCCAGGCATGTGGACCCAAAGGATGAATCTGGGTGGGAGGGCTCATTCAAGCAAGCATGGCTTCTGAAGGCCCCACAGCAGAACTAACAAATATCCAACACCCGTAGACTCTAAACTGAGCACAGGAGACCAGAGGGAGAAGCATAGCTCTTTCTGTCTGAGGACCTGGGGTGGCCTCTGGAGGCCTCTGAAATAGCTTTTGGAGGAAGAATGGTTTTCCAGTGGAGGCAGGGGAAGGGACAGAGGGCTCGGTAAGGGCATGGGCAAGGGCTTGGGGCAGCACCAATGTGTCAGGGAGACATTCAGGTGGGAGTGGCAGGGAGCGGGGCGGAAGGAGAACAGGTGGGGTGCATGCTGAATGTAAGACAAGGCCAGCCCTTATTGGAGTCTAGCTTAAGTCCCAAAGTGGGAGGTAGGCGGGAGCAGCGGGCAGTAGGGGTGCGCTGTGTGGAGGTGGTGGGGGCCTGGGAGGGAGCTGCGGATGGTGAGGCTTGAGCTGAATGTCAGAGACTGCAGGAGGAAGAGGCCTCGCTGGGGCCAGGCCACTTGGATGGTGCCTAAGGCACAGCCCAACATCCAGGACACCAGGATGTAGCCTTGGGACACGAAGCCACAGACATTAGAGCTATGAAGTTATAGATATAGATGAGAGTATTTGGGGACAGGGACAGGGATAGGATCGGAAACCACAGAGCCCTAGGGCTGCCCAACACAGGGACAGTGGGCAGAGCAGGTAAAGCAGGAGAGAGACAGGCAGGGACGACCAGGCCTCGGCAGCAGAGGGAGGAGCAAGGCCCCCGAGGCTGGGTGGTCTCCAAGTGAAAACAAGCCAGAAAGAAGAGGCACTGGGTGTCGGGCAGGCAGGGGGAGCCATGGGAAGTTGAGGGAGGGAATGCTGGTCAGCCCGAGGACGTCTATTTTCTCTGCCAATTCTAGGTGAGGGAGGGGCAGGCTGGAAGCCTGGAAGGGTGTTAAAGGTTTGCAAAGGGAGCTGGCCACCAGGGGCCCAACAGCCTGTGGCTGGGCTGAAGTCAGGGACCATAAATCTGGAGTGGCACCAGTTTGCACGGTTGGGTGATTTTCCTGTGCCTTCCGTGGCCTGCGAGTCGTGATGGGGAAAGCAGATGACTGGAGCCCTCCAGGGTAAGGAAAGGCGAGGCCAAGGGGTGTGGGAATGGAGGGTGCCAGGGAGAGTGAGCGATGTGGCCAGGCTTGGACAGGTCAGCAGGGGAGGAAGCTGAGCCAGGAAGGAGCTGCCAGCCTGGCAGGATGCCCCATCCAAAGCTAGCACTCGAGTCCCCAAGCTGACTGGCAGAGTGGGAGAACTAGAGAAATTTCTGCGACTGGGGACCAGGTTTTATCTGGAGAAGGGAAAACAACTACAGCCAAGGCAGGGAAGCTGGCACTTAAGGGCCTATAGGAGATGTGCCAGGTGACTTGCGGGTGGCAGAGGTCAGTGGGGGTGGTGAAAAGCAGCAGCCAAGATGTGAGGGCGTTGGGGTGCCCTGCGGTGGTTCAGATTACCCGGGATGGTGGCAGGAATGGGGAGCAGAGGGAAAGCACGGTGTTCCAGTTTTCAGATGAGGTTGGGTGGCCTCAGGGTGGATGGGTGACATTGGCCAGGTTGGGTGAAGGGTGCTGGAACTGGGTGATGGGAACCTGGAAAGGCAGTGGAGTGGACAAGACGGCAGAGGGAGGCAGAAGAATGCTGACACCCAGCCCAGCCAGGGCCTCCGCCTGCCGCCAGGTTCCTTTGCTCGCTGTTTGATGGTCCACAGAGCTGGAAAGTTACTGCCTAACCTTGGACTATGCACAATAGACTTCTCTCCTAGATCACAAGGGAGCCTGACCTCGTGGGTGGATTGTGATCCTTGGGTGCCATGGCCCCAGGACATTATGAGAAACAGAGAACACAGGACAGAAAGGTTTAGTTAGGCTGCAGCCAGGGATCCTGAAAGTGTGGGTTCATTCTGGGACCCCCTGCTCCCTCCCCATCTCCCTGGGACACACAGATGTTTTCTACTGCTCAGTTTGCATGGGAAATTAAGCCAATGAAGAGATGCTGAGTGTTAAGACCTCGCTTAGATAGGATGGCATCAGGGACCACGGCCGCTCTCTCCTCTGAAGCACCTGCTTTGCTTTGCCAGCTCAGCCTTTCAAGGTCCGGCCAAGAGGGCATCACCTCCTTCCTCATCCCTTGCCCTGTATCAGTGACTTTGCTGGTAAGATTCTCTGCTGTTCTACCTGTGTGTTTCTATCAGCCTTGCAGGTAGGCTGTCCCCGGGGGTTTGATGTGATCCCTGGTGGGTAGAGGGATGGCCAAGACCTCCTGCTTTTCAGAAACCTGTGATGGTTCTCTGTCTTCCTTTTTTCTATTAGTAAAGTGGCAGTACATAATGGTTATATTCGCCTTGGGGAGTGGATATGTGGACATGACACATCTTGGTTTATTTTTAAACATCTCTCTGTCTCTCTGTCTCTGTGTCTCTCCCCCCGCCCCCTGCCCCATGGATTGAACTCAGGTCCTTGCATTTGCCAGACAAGCAGTTATTCTACTGACGTATCTCCCCAGCCCCTCTCCTCTCTTTTTGGTTCCTTTCCTATTTGTAAAAGATCTGTTCCCATAGGGCTGGTGAAATAGCTCAGTGGACTAATTGCCTGCTTTGGCAAGTGCCGAGTCCAGGGTTCAACCCCCAGTACCACCCCTGGGGCTTGCTGAGATGGGGACAGAGTCCAGACATAGTGTCACATGCCTGCAATCCCAGCACTGGGGAAGCTAAAAACAGGAGGAGCTCCATGAGTCTGATCCACATAGTGAGGCCCTATACTAAGAGAGAGAGAGATCTTTCTTATCTGTCTTCTACCATCTTTCACTTTGCTCTTCATAAGCATATATGTCTGACTTATTTCTCTTAACATTATGGTTTTAAGGTGTATCTATTTCCTATGAATGGCTCAGATTTATCCTTATAGCAGAGTGATGTCCTACTGTGTATAGACACCACACCTCCTTTATCTGTTCATCTGTGGGTAGGAATATAGGCCACTTATTCCAGAAAACAATAGCTATCATAAGAAAATCATTGTTTAGACTTCAGAGGAAAAGAAAACAAAACGAGCCGGGCGTGGTGGCACATGCCTGTAATCCCAGTACTTGGGAGGCTGAGGCAGGAGGATCGGTGTGAGTTCGAGACTAGCCTGGGCTACAAAAGTGAGCTCAAGGCGAGCCTGAACTGCATAGCGAGACCCTGTCTCAAAAAGGCAAAAAAAACAAAAAAAACAAAAACGAAACCCCCTTCTCCATTGCTGGGAATGTAAACTGGTACAACCACTATGGAAATCCGTATGGAGACTCCTCAAAAAAACCACAACTAGAAATTCCATTGGGGCAGTGATCCCCCTTCTAGGTCTCGATTTTACTTCTGAGTGGGAGCCAGGCTTTGGGAGCAGCAGAGTGCACTGTGGGGCTAATGGAGCAGTAAGGGAAAAGCCGGACTTGGCCTGTCCTCTAAATGATCCCCACAGAGCCACAGCAAGATCCAGTGGCGGCTGAACATGCCCAAAGATGCCACATCATTTTTTATGGACAGGCACCATTAGACGACAGCTCCAAACCCCTCAGGAGTTGTGAGGTGGCGCATGCTAAGCACAGGAACCCAGGCATGGCCCCTGCCGCCGCCTTTCAACTTCCAGATCGAGATACCTAGAAAGAAGAAAACAACTGCAGGGCCCAGTGGGATGGCTCAGTGGTCTAAAGCGCCTGCTTGGGGAAGCTTGGGCGGCTTCAGGGACCGCAGTTCGATCCCCGGCACCACATGCTGCGCCAGCCCTGCCCTTGGGGCGGGCTGAGCCGGCCATAAAAATGAGTGAATAGACAAATAAAGGTTCTGAAACAAGAAAAAAAATAAATAAAATTAAAAAAAAAAAAAGAAAACAACTGCATAGCCGGCACCCGTCCTGTGCCAGGAGCTTGCACAGTGGCCTCAGTTGATCCCACACCTCCTCTAGGATGGTGAGCTGACCTGGACCCCAGCCCTGGCCTTTCAGCTCACTGCAGTAAGACTTAGAAACGAAAGCGCACCATGGGGCAGATCTTACCTTGTCAGATGCAGGGTCAATAATTAATGCACTATCATGTTTTAAGGTCACCATGCCCATTTTATAGATGAATAAACTGACCTCAGTTGTAAACAGCCCTAGGATTTCCTGAATAGTTCAGGCAAGTTTGTGACTGCTGGGAGAGGCAGCTCTGTCCTGTGGGTGTGGGGTGGGGAGTGGGGTGTCGGAGCACCTGTGGCCATTAGCAAGGCTTTTATGATCCTGTTACATCGAAAGGCTCCCTCCCCCAGGTCTGCAGCGAGTCACAGCACTTCCTGTTTGCTCCCTAGCAGATGGGGCTGGAATCTCACTGCACCAATTCCCATTCATAAATCACAGCTGATTCCCAGTGTTGGGGCAGCCATTCTAATTACAGCAGGGAAGTGTGTGTGTGTGTGTGTGTGTGTGTGTGTGTGTGTGTGTGTGCATGCTCACTGTGCCAGCCTGCATGTGCAGAGCAGCTTACAGGCCAGGACAAGGAGTCTCCTTTTCCTCATCGGGACCATAGGCCTGGGAGGGCGGCCCTGGCTCCTGGTCCCTGTTTCCAGCTCATGTGGCACCCAGCCCCACTTCCCAGATCAAGGGGTCCTGGGGACCAGGTGGCTTCTTAACCCCATCATTTCTGGGTTGCTGCACCAAAGCGGGAGAGGAGGTAAATATTACTCTGATGGATTCTTGAAAGCCTGGGGGAGCTTGGAGATCAGGATGGGAGCCCTGGTCCTATCACACCCACTCTGCTGCCACAGGTGAGGGGCCATGGAGGGGCAGACAGCAGAGTGACAGCTTACAGGGAGCCTGGCTGGGAACCTGCACAGATTCCTCAGCTCTCCACCCCCTGAGCTGTGTGTGGGACACTGTCCTGTGCGCGTTCCTGGGCCTGAGTGTGTGGGTCCTCAGACTGGTCCTGCAGCTGGAGGCAATGTGCCTGTGAACGTGAGTTTAGAAACCCTAAGTCCCCTCTGCCCTGTTCTCACTCGAGTGTGAATGCGCGCAGGCTTGTGTGGGGCGGGCCCGGGATTTGATTGCATGAGGTTGGGTGTCTGCAGATGGTCTTTGAGGAGGTCCCTGTGTGTGTGTGTGCACGTATGTGTGCACACAAACACACACATGCATATTGGAACACAGAGGAGCAGGTTGTCTCTGTCATTTACTCCACCCTATGTACGCGTACTGGGGACAGTGTGGTGCTACGGGACTCAGTGCCCTTGAGGGTGTGGCCCCTCTGCCCCTCTACCCTGGACAACAGACACAAGGGAGTGTCTGGGTGCAGGATGTTTATAATTTGGCTTCTCATCACTGCATCTCAGCGGGGTGTGGACACTGTGGTCCTCACAGCTTCCTTTGCAAGGAAGGGGTGGGAAAGTGAGAAAGCGCCGAGGTACCTCTGGGCCAGGCCACGCAGGGGTCGGTGACAGTCTCGGGGTCTTTCCTTCAGATCCAGCTGAGCCGCTAAGCCTGAGCTCCTCTGTACTGAGCACCCCCCAGGTACCCTTCCCTTCCTGGAACTCCCTTTTTTGTATTAGCCGGCACCCTGGGACAAGTACGGTGCAGCCACCCCAGTGCCGCTGGGAGGGACCCTCTTAGTCCCTTTGGCACCCCAACCAACAGCCCCAGCACTTTCCTCAGAGGTTGCTCGAAGCTGGCTGTAGAATCGGAGCTCCTCCTTTGCCTTTGCCAGCCACTTCCTTTTCCTGGGTCTCTGTTTCTTCATCTGCAGAAGTGGGATTAAAATTCTCACAGGATTCATACCGTGTGCGTGCAGGGAGGTGGCAGGCAGGAAAGGGCCTGGAAGGGACGCACAACTGTGCACAGGCACCGGCCAGCACTCCTGCTGGCTTTGCTTTGAGCTGATCAACACTACCTGCACTTGACAGGTGGAGAGCCCTGCAGAAACTTGACCCTCTGCTGCTTCTGTAGTTTTTTTTTTGTGTGTGTTTTGTTTGACAGAACCCCCCCCCCCCAACTTCCCGCCTGTATTCGGCAAAGGAGAGCTCACACCCTCCCCCGGCCCCGCCCAGCCGGCTTTGAAAACCCCTGGGCATCCCCTGGCCAGAGTACAGGGAAGCTCTGCCAGGAAGGCCTTCCTGACCCTGAATCAAACTGAAGGCTCCTTCGGGGTTGCCGGGCTCCCTAGTCTCACCTTACAGTAGCTCTTATCAGGCTGCCTGGTAATTGTTTGTTTTCCCAACACTGTTTCACAATTACCCAGCAGTTTACAAACACGGATGTGCAGTGCGATCCAGCTACCGCTGCGGTGCCGCCCGCCTCCTGCTCCGCCCCGCCCCGCTCACCCCCGTGGGCTCGGGCAGGGAGGGCCGCTCAGCCCCTGCCTGCCCAGCCCAGCAACCAGGGCCCCCCACTCTCCCTCGAGCCTACCTGAGTCCAGCCCGCTGGAGGAAGAGCTTGGCATCCCCTACTGAGAGCCGGAGCACAGGAAAGAGGCGGAGAGCGGGACTCCGGAGCTAGAGAGAGGGGAAGAGATGCTTCTCGTTAACATCTCTTTATAAAAGCCAGCTAGTTCCTGCAACCAGCTGGTGTCTGAATTGGGGCTGATCATAAACCGGGGAGGCCCCTGAGGCTGAGGGCAGCTGGCTGGCCAGTGGGCTTTATAAGACTGTTTTATGGACTCAGCTGAGATGGGGTGATGAGAAGCCAAACTTTAAACATCCTCTTAAAGTTCACTTTCACTCCCCTGGGGCTTTTAGCCCAACAGAATTGAGGAGAAGGCTTGCTGAGATGCCAGTGGAAGGGTGAGGCGGAGGGCGCTGCTCTCACGCACCCAGAGAAAATAGGCAGCCTCTGCAGCAGGAGGGGTGTAAGCTAGACAGAGGAAGGACTTCCTTCTGGCCGGATGTGGGGAGGGGAGCAGAGGGACAGACGGGCCCTCTGTCTTTCTCTGCCACCTAAGGGGCCATGCTTACTTCCTGTAGCATCCCCTGGTCTTTGTTTCCAGAGGGCAACAGCTCTGCTCCTCTTCTCAGCTGGCTCTCTCCTGACTTCCTTCCCCCTGTGGGCTGGGCAGAAGCTCCCAGAAGGAAAGAGGGGGAGGGGCTGAGGTCCCTGCCAAGATCTGCCCCAGGAGCTGGAAGCCCAGAGCTCAGCCCAGCACCAGCTGGGCCCGGAGTACAGCTCCTCTGGGTGGCATGAGATGTGGACATCTGACTCCAGGCAGAGGGAGCAGATACGCAGGGAGTTTAGGCCTGGGTCTGGGAAGAGGGTCTCGTCAATCCTCAGGCTCCACCAGGCCAACTAACTTGCACTGATGATTGATTGATTGTACTGAGGCTCAAGCCGAGGGCCTCTGCCCGGAGCTATAGCCCTAGTTCTGCTCAATTCTTCATGTCATCCCTGCTGGGCTTGAATTTGCAACCTTTCTGCCTGCTCTTCCCAGAATACTGGGATTGTATGTGTGCACCACCACACCCAGCAACATGCTAGCATTTTATAGCTGGGTCCCCAGCTGGTCTTGAACCCAGCACCATCTAATTCCAGCCCAGGCCAGTTCTAGGCCCCAGAGAGCTGGCACTCAGGCCCAGAGCCTCGCTGGCTGGGTCCCATTCTGTGTGGTCTCTAGTTGTCCAGGGTACTCCTAGCCCCCTGGTTCCCCTGGGCTGCACAGGCCTGTTCTCCAAGGCAGAACTTAGGGCCAGCCTGTCTGCTGGGAGGGTGGAGCTGTATGCCCTGGGGAATAGAGAAGCTGGAACCTGTGGAAGGCTTTTTCCCATGGGTAGAGACCTCAGCCATGCAGCGCTGTTGGCCTGTGGTTGCTTCTCAACCTATGGAAGGCTTTGGTCCTAGCTGGACTCAGCTTCCCCTGGATTCAGTGTCGCAGCTCCTGCCTTCACTAAGTGGTGGAGCTTACAGTAGGCAGTGAGGCTAGGCAGGCCCTTGTCTCTCCCAGGGCCTGCTCCCTCCGCAGACCCATTCACACCCCACCCTCATCGGTGCAGGGCCAGCACCTTCTCTATTCCAGGGGAGGAGAGGGGAAAGAGAAGGGGAAGGCAGAAGAGCATCCAGCACCTTTCTGAGCTGAGAGCTTCACATACATTAGCACATTTAATCCGCACAGCACCCTGGGTGGAGGAAGATTAGCCTCAGTTTCTAAAGGACAGAAATAAAGTTCAGAGAAGTTAACTAGCTCACGGGGTGGGGGGAGGAGAGGGCGGGGAGGGGGGATGCTCACAGAGTCAGCTAACAGTGGGGTGTGGTTTGAACCCAGGTCTGTTTTCTGGCTCTGTTCTGGGGCTCTGGGAGGCGGAGTTGGGCCACTTGCAAGTTTCCTGGGGCATGTGGCCTCTCTGGAGCCCTGGCTTCCTGATGAACGCCCTTCAGATATTTCTTTTTCTTTAAAGAATGTTTTATTTTATTTATTTATTTATTTATTTATTTATTTTTCTTGTTTCAGAACTTTTGTTTGTGTATTTATTTATTTTTATGGCCGGCTCAGCCTGCCCTGAGGGCAGGGCTGGTGCAGCACGTGGTGCCCGGGATGGAACCTCGGTCCAAGCAGCTGCCTAAGCTTTCCTAAGCAGATGCTTTAGACCACTGAGCCATCCTGCTGGGCCCTGCCTTCAGATATTTCTAGACCTTCCCAATCCCAGCTCCAGAGGCTCTGGGAACACTGGTGGCCTTTGAAGGACTTCTCTGGGCCCATGAGACACCCCTTCTATTTCACACTTTCCCTTCAGGATCATCAGACGAGGAACAGCTGGGCCTGCAGATTTATTAGGGTTTTGCAAGTGATTCCATTGGCTCCTCTGGTCCCAGCTCAGCCTTCCTCTGCACCTGCTAGTAGCCACCGGGAAGCAGAGCATTTGTCAGTGCCCCTGAGCCACTTGGCTGGTATGATTCCCTCACACAATGAGGGGCCAGTCACACAGCACTCCAGAGATGAAGAACCAAGTTTGATTTTGGTGTTTCAGAAAAGCAAAGTCAAACATCCTCTGCCCTGAAAGGACCCACATCTCTTCCGGGTTCTGTCAGCCACGGAGCTGAACTAGGTCTCCTCATGCTCTCTCCGGGCCTTCGTGATGGCACCTGTAAGATGCTGACAGTACCCACCCTGAGTTCCTTATAGGGAGGATATGACCACCAAAGCCAGCACTTCGGCCTCCCTCATGGCCTGTCCCAGCCCCTTCCCCTCCACTCAGCAGTGTAGGGGGCAGCACTGCTGTGTGAATCCCGCCAGATGCCCCACGCACTTTGGCTGTGATGCATGGTCTCTCTCCCTTTCTCTTCAGGGGTCCCTGTTGTCTGGCACCCGTGCAACGTGCACCTGTGGGAGCTTGTTGTCAGCCGTCAGGTGGCAGGAGCCACAGTGAGGAGGCCCAGAGAGGGCCGGTGCCAGGGTGCAAAATGGGACGTTCAGGGCCAACCAGAAGCTAAAAAGCTTTGTGCTCACCCAGGGGTCAGAGTTCCACAGTGTGGCCACTTGTCATGTCAGTACCACTTGAAAAACCCTCAGGGAGCTGGGCAGAGTCACACACTGATAATTTGATAATGAATTATCGCTAGCTACCTTAATTATTAAAATGCATTAGTATTTCCTTGGCTATTAAAACTACTAATAGTGACACTTTTGAATTAGTGGCTCAGTGTGGTTGTGACAGTGCAATAGTGATGTGCCAGAGGAATTTTTTTCTCATACACTTTTCAAAGTACTTGAGACATGTAACTCTCATTGCAAGATTGATGTGTCATAGGAAACAGTAAGTATGTAGTTACCCAAAGAGCTATGCAGGTGTTGACAGTGCCAGCTGTTAGCCCTGACCACTGCATGTGGCCAAAGGGCTCTAGCACCAGGAGGCTTTGTGCACCATGCACACCTGGCCCATGCAACCGAGAGCCATAAGGCAGCCTGAGTGCAGAGGAGGCCAAGTCTCCTCAGAGCCCCAAGAGAAGACACTGGCAGGAGGTGGCTGCAGGAGCCCAGGGGAGGAAGCTGCAGAGGCGATGTGAGGAGAGGTAGGGTGAGAGGCACGCGGGCAATTGGTAGCGGGAATGATCTCATGAGCCTGGTGCCACCGTGCTGCCCAGCATTACAATGCAACAATCGGGTACAGAATGAGACAGGGTCTCCAGACCCATGCCACTTGGGCAGAGGAAGAAATCAGAAACTTGCAGTGTGGGGAGACTGCAGAGGTCCAGAGGCAGCACACAGTCTCCTCTGTTGGTCCCTGCCCAGGGTAGCAGGGCTGGGTCACTAGAACCAGAAAGATAACCAGGCTATCCACTTGTAATTAGGCACAATGCTTACTTTAGCTGTCCAATGAAGCTGCAGTGGACTCTTCCTATGATCTGGCTCTTGACCAAGAATTCAAGAGCAACTCTGTCTCAGAGGCCCCACCTAATGTCAAGCAAGATGGTCTGCCAAGCCTCCCAAGCTTTCTGGGAGAACTGTTCACATTGTGGAGCTCGGGCAGGAACATCCTGCCCAGCTGACCTTCAGCAGGTCTTGCTATGCCCAGAATGTCCTCCAGAAGTGAGCAATGTACCCAGAGACCTGGGACGAGGCCTGCTGTCTGCCACCAGGGCAGAGAAGCCCGGCCACATTTTCTTGCATCATGGGCTAGGGAGATAGCTCAGCAGTCTAAGTGCCTGCCTGGCAAGTGCAAGAACCTGGGTCCAATCCGTGGTACTGAATGCCATTCCAGCCCCACAGTTCCAGGTGTACTGTGGCAGCCACTGAAACCTAGTGTGGTAGCACACACCTGTAATCCTGGCACTGAGGAGGCTGACACAGGAGGATCACTATGAGTCTGAGCTGTGTAGTGAGAACCTGTGCCAAAATAAACAAGACATTTTCTGTCTTTCTTTGCTCTCTCTCTCTCTCTCTCTCTCTCTCTCTCTCTTTCTTTCTTTCTTTCTTTCATCTTTTTGAGACAGGGTCTCACTATGCAGTTCAGGCTGGCCTTGAGCTCACTTTTGTAGCCCAGGCCAGTCTCGAACTCACATCAGTCCTCTTGCCTCAGCCTCCGAGGTGCTGGGATTATAGGCGTGCACCACCATGCCTGGCCTTGACTACCACATTTTCTCCTACAATAGATTTTAGTGACTATGCTTATAGGATAAAGTCAGGTTGCCATGATCTGAAGACGGAGGGTTTTTCAGTGTCCTACTATATGAAATATATAAACAGAAAATCATTTCTTATAGTGTTTGATACCACGTGCAGTGTGACAGAGGCAAAAGGTTTGAGTAGCAGACAAGGAAGCATTTTTCTCTCCACACTTTAAACAGGGAAGCAGGGTGCTGTACCAGTGAAAATCTAATCATTAACACAGATTGCCTGATGGAGGAGATTGCCTGATGAATGCTGCTAAGACATCCATGTCTTCCAAAATGATAGGAGTAAGTGGTGATTTCTTTTCCAATGTGGTAGTAGATGCTGTGCTTGCCGCTAACTACACTGATGGAAGAGCCCAGCCTTGCTACCCAGCCAGTTCTGTTGATATTCTGAAAGCCCTCAGGAGAAGTCAGATAGAACGTGGCTATGCACTCAACTGTGTGGTGGGATCTCAGGGCATGCTTCAGAGAACACTTAATGCAAAAATGGCTTGCCTTGACTTCAGCCTGCAGAACATAAAAATGAAGCTTGGTGTTTAGGTGGTTATTACAGACCCTGAGAAACTGGACCACATTAGACAGAGAGAATCCGATAGCACAAAGGAGAGAATTCAGATTGTTCTGGCAACCGGTGCCACTGCGATTCTAACCACTGATGGGACTGATGACATGTGTCTGAAGTGTTTCACGGACGCAGGTGCCATGGCAGTTAGAAGAGTCTTAAAAAGGGACCTGAAACGCATGGCTCAGGCTTCTGGAGCAACTGCTCTATCAACACTGGCTAGCTTGGAAGGTGAAGAAACTCTCGAAGTGACGCTGTAGGGACAAGCAGAAGAAGTGGTGCAGGAGAGAGTCTGTGATGATGAGCTGATCTTGATCAAAAACACAAAGGCGCGGACGTCTGCATCGATGATCTTATGTGCGGCCAACGATTTCCTGTGTGATGAGATGGGATGTTTTCTGCATGATGCACTCTACATGGTGAAGAGAGTTTTGGAGTCAGAGTCTGTGGTTCCCTGTGCAGGTGCAGAGGAAGCCACCTTCTCCGGCTAACTTGAACACTATGCCACCAGCATGAGACACAGAAATCTCTCCTTAGGGGCCTCGGGAGCAGCTTGCTTTTGCAGAATTTGCGTGATCTTGTCATTCCCAACATGCTGGTGGTGAACGCTGCCCAAGAATCCACAGATCTGGTTGCAAAGTTCAGGGCTTTCCATAAGGAGGCCTAAGTGAACCTGGAGTGTAAAAATCTAAAATGGGTTGTCCTGGACTTGATCAGTGGTAAACAAGAGACGACAAACAAGCAGAAGCGTTTGAACCAACCATAGTTAAAGTGAAGAGCTTGAAATTTGCAACAGAAGCTGCAGATTTCTCCCACGCCTGTAATCCCAGCACTTGGGAGGCTGAGGCTGGAGGAATCGGTGAGAGTTCAGGACCAGCCTGGGCTACAAAAGGGAGCTCAAGGCCAGCCTGAACTGCATAGCAAGACCCTGTCTCAAAAAGAGAAGACAAACAAACAAACAAATAAAGCCCAGAAATTTGCAACAGAAGCTGCAATGACCATCCTCCGAATTGATGATCTGATTAAGTTGCACCCGGAAAGGAAAGAAGATAAGTGTGGAGGCTATGAAGATGCTGTTCATTCTGGAGTCCTGAATGAGTGATGTGACTTCCTTTTGATTTAATTTATAATAATGATTTTAGATGTAAAAAAAAAAAAAAAAAAAGACCTGAATCAGCTGCTCTAGCCTAGAAAGAGTGCGGCACATGTGCTAAGGAGCCAAGAGGTCACCACTAGAGGTGTGGGGCCTGGCCTCCATCCTTCCTGGCTGAAGAAGGCCTCCTAAAGGAGGCTGCTTTTCAGGATTCCTTTGAATCTGTTTTGAATTCTACAGAGATCCAGTTTGTCCAAGCATTTAATCAATTAGAAATGGCAGTCACCCTCAGTGTAGGTAGGGAAGCTGCCGTTGGATTGGGTTGGGAGGAAAATATATTGCCCAATAGCCTGGCATTTCCTTGGGGGAAAAGAGTCACACATGTTTTGGCTGAAATTCCCAGACACCAAATGGAAGGCCTAGCGCTGGCCTTTTTATTTGTCTTTTTGAGATAGGGTCTCCCAGCCAGGCGTGGTGACGCACGCCTGTAATCCCAGCACTCGGGAGGCTGAGGCATGAGGATCGGTGTGAGTTCAAGACCAGCCTTGGCTACAAAAGTGAGCTCAAGGCCAGCCTGAACTGCATACTGAGACCCTGTCTCAAAA
The DNA here is from genome assembly GCA_004027025.1 of Myocastor coypus. NCBI lineage: Eukaryota > Metazoa > Chordata > Mammalia > Rodentia > Myocastoridae > Myocastor > Myocastor coypus. The sequence goes on along the minus strand of PVJA010000905.1, from coordinate 32,338 downwards.
AGACAAAAAAAAGAGAGATAGGGTCTCCCTATGCAGTTCAGGCTGGCCTGACCTCACTTTTGTAGCTCAGGCTGGTCTCGAACTTGTACTGATCCTCCTGCCTCAGCCTCCCAAGTGCTGGGATTATAGGTGTGCACCACCATGCCCAGCTTAGCACTGGCCTTTTTTTTTTTTTTTTTAAATTTTATGTATTTTATTTTTTCTTGTTTCAGAACCTTTGTTTGTTTATTCACTCATTTTTATGGCCGGCTCAGCCTGCCCTGAGGGCAGGGCTGGCGCAGCAGCATGTGGTGCCGGGGATCGAACCGCGGTCCCTGAAGCCGCCCTAGCTTTCCCAAGCAGGCGCTTTAGACCACTGAGCCATCCCACTGGGCCCCAAGCACCGGCCTTTTTGCAACCATGCCGACCCCTTGGTTCCTAAGAGAAGTTTCATGCTGTAAAGAGCCAGTTGTTCTGTGTTGTCAAGTAGAGAAATTCCAGTAACGTAGGAAGCTCACGATGGTCCCTTCTAAGGGAGGCAAAGGAGTGTTTAGTGCCGGCAACCTTCAGTATCACCCTCCTAGTGGTCAGCGTGCCATGGGGAGCTGCACACAGTAGGTCTCTCAGGGAGCCATGCCTTCCCCATCCCCTTCTGGTGTGGGCCCCAAACACTTCAGGTAGTTATAAGAGGTCTTATAACTACCAGGTCTCACTTGAAGATTTGTTTAACCTTATACCGTGTTGTGTATCAATTCTTCATTTGAAATGATGGTTGCTCATGTTCTGTCTGCCTTGGGACAGTGGACACTACTGTCACCCTGGTTGGCAGCACCTAGTAGACTGGCTCACTGGCTTTTCTGGGCTGAAATGGGCTGTGGCTTGTTCCTGCTCCATCTCTTGTCCTCCTTCCCCCTCTTCCCTTTCCTCCCCCTTTCCCCCCTCCCCTTCCTCCCCTTCCTTCTCCTCCTCCTCCTCCTCAGCTTCCCTACAAACTGCATGCAAAAATCTGCCCCGTTCCTTGTCTAGCACATTTCATATGACATTAGGTATTGCAGGCCTCATGTTATTCAATGAGCTTGGCATGGACTGAGGGCGTGACTCAGAGGCACTCCCAGTCTTACCTTCTCCCCGCAGTGGAAATCTCCTCTATCCTGACCCTGGGGAGACCCTGTCAGGCCAGGCTGCCCTCCTTCCTTCTGAGGCTTCGGTTAATGTACAACTCCAAGGCCCCTTCTTTCAAGACAACAAAAAAAGTGTGTGGGGGGGCATTTCTGATCAGCCTTCTGCTGTGCGCTGCCACCCAGGTGCCTCCTGAAAGTATCCAGATGGGTGACCTCGTTTGCCTCCCTTGCAAGGGGGCCTCCAGCCCCAAGGACCAGCACTGTGCTTCCCCAGACCTTGGTGGCTTTTTCATTCTCCTTGTCACCAAACTCATGGTTTCTTTATAAAGCTTCTGGCCTCCAGGATGCAGTGTCAGCAGCTCTGGGTGGCCTGGCACACACTTCTTCAAGGTACACGTGAGCATGCGGAAAACCTTGGCTCCACCCACCCCACATCCTGGCCTGGGAGCCTCCCCTGTTCCCCTCTGGAGCCTTCCCATTCTCAGCTTCCACCCCTACATTTCATCAGTGGCAATCCCAGGCTCTGGACGACCCCCTCAGCAACCTACAGTGATGTTTTTGGCTCCACTTCCTGCCCCTGGAAACAATTTCCCACTACTCCAGGGCGCGCACCTCCTGCCCTTCCCAGCCCTCTCCCTTCCGTACCCCACCACCCTCTGAGGGCCAGCAGAGTCATCTGAGTAACCTGCTAGGGCTAGGACCAGATCTTTACCTTCAGGATTTATAACCTAGGAGGAGAGGCGGGAAAAAGATGCAACCAGTACCAACAGGAAAGTGCTTCATGTGGAAGCAGAGGCAGAGCCCACACAGGGGACACTTCCTCTGCACGTTCACCCTGGAGGCTAGGGTCTGAGCGCCAAGGACTTGTAGGAAATCATGAAAAGTTCTTGGCTAAGGGGCCAAATTAAGAATGAATCAGTGTGGTTCTGTCTTGTGGCCCCAAAACTCAGGTTTACTGGGAAGGGAGTGACTGAACGGCAGAAGATGCTGATTTCCTTTATGAGCATGAGCTGAGTCAGATTCCTGAGAAAGCCTCCCAACCCCCCAGTGTTGAGGCGCCCTCTGGCAACATGCCCTCTTAATTGCTCTGAAGTTCACATGATGGTTTAAAGCAAAATTATAACATTTTCTTGTGGGTTTTATAATGTATGTAGATGTAATACATATGATAACTATAGCATGAGACATAGGGGGTAATAAGCCTCTGTAGTTACAAACTTTCTACATTTTACTTGAAATAGTAACTCTAAGTGGACTATTAAAAGTTAAGGATGTATTATAATTCCTGGGGCAATCATTAAGGAGTTAATGCAAAAAGGTACAGCTACAAATCCAATAGATAAAGTTAAGCGGAATTCTAAAAATCCCAAAGAAAACAAGAAAGGAGGACTAGAGAAATAAAAAACAGAGAAGGCAAATAAAACTAAATTCAACCATATCAATAATTACATTAAATGTTAATGGACCAAACATTCCAATTAAAAGGCAAAGATTGTCAGGCTAGATTTTTTTTTGCCTAATTATTTGCAGTCTACAAGAGATGCACTTTAAGTATAAAGACACAAATAAGTTGAAAATAAATGGATGAAAAATGATATGTATTCAAAAGCTGGAAAGGCTATATTAATATCAGATAAACTAGACTTGCAGAAGAAAAGAGTATTACCAGAGAAAGAGGGCCATGTTTTATAAGAGCAGAAATTTCAATTCATCAGGAGAGGAAAATAGTCATAACTGTGTATGCAACTAACGTTGGTGCTTTAGATACATGAAACAGATTTAAAGGGACAAATAAGGGAGAAATAGCTAATGCCATAATCAGAGTTGGGGATCTCATCTGGGAATAATTACAAATCCAATTTCACCTTCAGGACAGATGGGTGTGGGCTGTTAAGACCCTTTAGGGAGAGGCCAGGCGGGAGCCCTACAGGCAGTTCAGCTACAGAAACCCGGAGGTTCTTGGAGCTTGGATTCCGGAGTTCCAGGTGATTTTCGCGCAGATCCTACAGCTCAGGCTTCACGTGAAGCAGGAAGGTGATACCTGGGGCCATCAAAGCCGGCTCTGAAGGGTGCAATAACGGCCACTTTTGTCAGCTGTTCCAGAGTGGGTGGGAACAGCGGGAAAAGCCAAGCCTACCTTCCACTCCCTTCCTTATTAGCCACTTAGGATCCCTGATGGGCCGGCTCCTCGGGACCACAACAAGAGCTGACCTTCCCCTCAGTTGTCCCCAAGACTTGTTGAGGTCTGGTGAAGCAGGAGACAGCCCGGTGGTTCTCAAGCTCGGCCTGCCTCAGATTCACCCAAGGGCCTGTTAAAACAGATCACTGGGCCCTCGGCCCAGTTTCTGATTCAGCAGGTCTGAGGTAGGAGCTCGCACTGAAGCTGCTGATGCTGGGACGTATTTTAAGAACAACGAATGGAAACTAAACAAACACCTCGGAGACCCAGAAGAGGGAGGAGGAGTGTTTTTGAGCACATGGAATCATCGCAGAATGGCAAAATTGGGGGTAAAGTGGATCGGCAGGGCAGGTCAAGGAGGTGGTCCAGGAGACAGGAAAGAGGTTACATTTATGGAATAGGACTGTAATATTTTTGTAAGGAGCAGAGCAGAGATGACGGATACAGTGGGTTGGAGCCTGCAGCCCTCATGGCTTGGTTGAGAAACACGGAACACAGGCTCAGAAGTCAAAGCTGTGGACTCCACTCTTGATTCTATCACATGTCAGGTGTGTGGCCCCAAAGGGATTTCTGATACTCTCAGAACCTCAGTTTCCAAATCTGTAAAATGGGGCCTTGGCCAGCGCCAATCCAAGGATCTTCAGTGAGGAATGGCGGTGAACTCCTAGCGCAGTCCAAGCTTGGTCAGTTGACAGCCGGCTCCCTGCTGAGTGCTGGAGGCTCCAGGGCTGGCTTCTTGGGCCGACACCGCAGGCTGGGCTGGGCAGTGTTCCCGAAACCTTTCCAAAGACACTGGGCTTTGGACTCAGGGTTCCGGGACTCCTAAGGCTTTCATGCCTCTTAAGTCAGGCTGCTTCCTGGCCCAGTTCAGGGGCCTGGCAAACTCCAAGGAGGCTGTGGCAGCACTGGTGGCGCCAGGCAAGGAACCTGGCTCCAGATCTGTTCTCCCAGCTTTCAGAATTATCAGCCGGCACCCAACAGAGCTAATGGCAGCGCATTCGGATTTCCTTTTGTAAGGCTAGAAAGCTAAAGGGGACGTAGTGCGACCGCACTAAGGAACGAGAATTCACTCTTCTCCTTCTGTTCCAAGATAAAACGCTTCATTTCCATGAAAATTGAAACTCAGAGAGGAATCTTTGCCGCAGAGCCTTTTGGACCTGTGAGTTGGCAGACAAGTGGCCATGCGCAGGCGCAGGAAAGGAACCGGGTCTCCCTGGTCTCCTCTTAGATCCCAGGAAATGGCTCTGGCTGCTGAGTGACCCCCGCTGGAGTCTCTGTGCTGGCGGCTCTCCAGGGATACCCTGCTGGCTTAGATGAACCTCTTGGCAGTTGAAATCAGACTCCAACTGCCCACCTGTTTTGGGAGCCAGCCTTCAGGTAGGCCTCCACCCCGCTCTGGTCCCTATAATCCACGCCCGCCCCACTTCTTCCCAAGCCCCCTGTAAAGCAGTTAGTACGTCGTTGTCCATATCTGCTGAGTGAGCCAAGACGGCGCGGGCAGCAGGGATTAGAACCCTTTCTGGTAGTTTCTTCACCCCGGGGTTTATCTACAGCCAATCCCGACTCCTTCCTAAGGGTGCCTTGTCCTGGTTCCCACTCACTTAACTCCGCCCCCACCCCTGCTTGCAGTCTGGGTGGTTTGAATGTAGTGCAGGATAAAGCCCAGCCCGGTCATCTTGGAGGAAGCATTGCTTACGGTTGGAAATCCTGAGTAAATTTTGAAAAATAGTCAAAGAAAATCCTGCTTAGGGAAGCAAGTTTCCCAGCAGGGGGAAAAAAAAAAAAAAAAAAAAAAAAAAAGCCAAATGGCAAAGCCCAACAGGAATAATCAGACATAGTCTCTTGATTATTCACCTTTGGGATGATCCACCCCTTCTCCAACCCTCCCCAAAGCTTGGGTAACCAAGAGGTACCCACATTAAGGTGATTGTCTAGAAAGAATCAACTGAGACACGAAGTCAAATTCCTGAGCAATTTCCACCCCAGTCCAGATTCCCTCATGCTGCCTTCCCCATCCAAATGCAGCTCGCATCATGGATCTGCTCCCTGGGGGCTGTTGGCCCTGGCAGATGTTTGCGGCAGAAGCCTGGGACTGATCCAAGGGTTAGACCTTCTGGGCCCTGTGCAGGGAGGGGCAGCTTAAAGGTGTAGGTGGCTTGAACTGACTGATCAGTGGAGCCTTGCCTGAGTAAGACAGGGCTTACTGTCTGTGCAGACAAAGGGACATGGAATCCCCTCACTAGGCCTGGTAGGTCAGTCCCCCAGGTCCCCAGGCCAGCGCTGTGAGGAGGCTCTTTGCCGCCCTTCAGGTGGAGTAGAGTAAATAAGGCAGCAGCTCCTCGTCGGGAGAGGGGACTGAGTCATCCCCCCAGCCCTCCCACGTCTCTGCATCCCAATCCCATAGCCTTAATTTGGCCACCATCTTCCTTGACTCAAGTAGACACTAGCCTCCCTGCCTCCACTCTGGCATCTCCAAGCTTCTCCTTGGGCAAATCAAAACCCCTCTCCTGGACTGCTTGGGATTCACACATAGGAACTGCCAGGCTTGGGCTCTACAGAGGCCTGAGGAGACCCGATAAGGTTAGGCCCCTGGCATCACCTTCTCTCTGCAAATCTGGATGGTCCTCCACGACACGGGATGGGGCTTGGGCAGAAGGACTCACCTCCTGCAGAGCATCATCGTAAGGGGCAGCTGGAAGGGCTAGGCTCCCGGCTGTTTGCACCACTCTGGGGGGAGGAACGGATCCCCTGTGAGCCCCTTGGTGTGCACAGCTTGGGGAGGTATAGGCACTCGTGGCTGTTTGTGGAGGGGCTCCCAGCCACCTGGCAGAGCAGCAGGGGCGAGGCAACTTGGGGTGGGGGTGAATGTGGACCCCATTTCCCTCCTTGGCTCTCCTGACTCCGTAGGACCTGGGAGTAGACAGAGAAGCCTCTAAGAGGTGACAGTTTTGGTTTGGATGCTATCACAAGCCCTTTGCTTTTCAGTTTTGCCCCGTTTGGGCCAGGTCATGCCAGCCTCCCTGAGGCTCTCTGTGTGGACTGTGAGAAACCAGCAGGACACAAATCACTGGAGTGGGGAAGTCCCATGGGCTTCCTGTCCCAGGGCATTGGCTATCCTGGGACTTGGACCCGCCACCCCAATTGAAAGAGGAAGGAACCTGGGCCTCCCAGTGCTGAGCCTTTGGTGATTTGGGGCAGGAGGGTGTAGACTTAACATCCTGTTTAAATTTGGCACTAGTTGAATTTTTTAACAGAGGTTATGACCCTCCCTCCTCCCTCTCCCAGGCCTTCCTTACATATTCCTCTAATCAATTTTTAGCTTTGGCTCTAATTCTGCTCTTCACCTTGGAGCTCTGGGCCTGCCTGACCAAGGCAGGAGAAGCTTGCTTTCTTGAAGGCCACCTCTGGACCAGCTGCCCATAGGCGGGCTGCACAAATTCCAAGGGGCGGGGGCAGAAGGTGAGAGCAGAGGGGACAAAAAGGACAGACAGGGAAGCCATGAAGAGAAGAAGGAAGAAGGAACGGAAGCGGGCGTGTGCCTGCACGTGTTGTGGCTAAGGATAGTTTGCAGGGCGTCCTGAGCAAGGAAGACACCTAGTCACACCCAGGCACAAGTGCCACAGAGCCCAGTTCCCAGCTGGCCATCAGAGTGGAGGCTTTGCTTAGGGAACACCCCGCCACTCTGTGACTCCCGGGTGGAGGAGCCCACATTCCTGCCCTGCAAAGGCTGCTTTAATCAAGGCTCCAGATCCTTCCTGCAACCGCCCGGGGGGGACTGTAACGCTAAACACATTAGTGTGTGAGATTGAAAGGTAACACATTCTCATGGAAGCCCTCGGAACAATGGGCTCCAGGTCTGGGTTTCATTTGGAGGAACTGTGCGGTGGGAATTTCTCTAATCAAATAAAAGGAAAATGAAAAACTCTATCGTTTGCAAACTTTAATGCTCTTAATTGCATTAATTTGAAAAACATACAAGATCTTTCTGAGTATGGTGTTGGAGCCTGATAGGAGAGGATGCTCTAGGACCGGCAGGCAGGAGTCTGATGGCAGCAAAGGGCACCTGGACCAGGCAGTCAGCATGGCCAGGGCTTGCAGGACGACTGGCAGAGCCCAGAGTGATAGGAGGTTAGGCCTCTGTCCCTCTCTGGGACCCCTCCCAGCCTTGGCATTTCCGGGGCCTCTGCGGTGGCTGAAGAGGCCTGAGAGCAGATCAAGCCTCTTGGCTTGGGCCTGCTGCTGTCACTCACTTCTCTGTCCATGCTCTTGGGGGAAGGGCAGATACTCTCCACTCTGTCAGCACCCACAGTCAGGGAGCAGCTGCCCCTCTGGCAACAGCCCCACCCGAATGCCTCCTGGAGCCCCGGCCCCACTCCAGCCATTCTCAACCACTCTGCCATGTTGAACCTGTGAGCATGTCCAGTGCTCCAGCTCCACGGGGGAAAGAGGAGAAAGAAACAGACCACTCAGGGGCCGCAGTGGGGAGGTCCCAGTGAGGCACCTGCACCTGGCCAGCTGCTGTCCCTGAGTCCCAGCCCAGGGCCTGCAGCCACATTTTGCACCTGGGGCTCCATGGGCTGTCCACAGTGGTAGGGATGAAAGATAAGAATGAATGGGAATTTCCAACCTTTCGGGAAACAGCCCTCCTTGACAATCTACCGAGGGCTGGAAGCCACTCCTTAGAAAAGTCCCCGTGAGCCCATACACACCTATGCACACATAGGCTTGTACCTGATTTCTGAGGCTTTACAAACACCTGTTATCTATACCCAGGAGCCTGTTGGAATCTTGTTGGGAACAATGGCTTTCTGGAAGCCCTCCCAGGGGAGTAGGATTCTGAGTGTTCAGCAGGGGGCAATACAGGCGTGACATAGCTCTCTAGGATGCAGAGGCTCGGGAAGACCATGGGTAGGGGCTTCACCTCAGGCTCTCCATGCGTGAGTGGTCTTGTAGCAATGGCCTTGAGTCACAAGAATAATAGAACCCACCCCCACTACTGCCAGGTGGTACTAGGGTTAGAGGGCAAGCACTAGAGGCATAGGAGCCACTCTCAGGGGAGAGCAGAGGAGGTGAGACGTGGCAGGGTACATGTAGCTGTTCCAGGACTTTAGGTGGCCCCCTCAAAGGATCTTCCTTCTCCCTTTCAGAGTTCTCAGAATGACCACTGTCTTGGCTCCCTCAACCTAGCTTTCTCGGCTCGCCTTTGAACTTGAAGGAAGCTCGCTCATTTCTCCAGGGTCTCTGCAGCCCTGTGAGGTTCCTGCAGGAGCTGATCCCCCTGGAGATGCATAATGATTCCTCTATTCCAGATGACCAAGATTTTTGAAGCGCTGGAGAGTCGGGGTGGACAATCCCGATGGTGGGCTCCACGTGGAGCACCTGCCCCATGCTGGGCACAGCCACACTCACTGTCTATGTGAGCTCCGTGCATTCCACCAGAGCCCAAGCATGGGGCGGGGGTGAGTTGGCATTCTTTCCCGGCACCGCACTGCCTCCCAAAGACAAGGACAGAATGCCAGGAGGAGCTTCCGGGCCTCTTCTATCTTCCTTCTTTGTGAAGAATGCTGTTAGCCATCAGCCAACACCACGTACTCAGAGCTGTGGGCGTGGACTCATGAGGACCCGGTCCTTGCCCGGGTGGAATGCAGGTTCTTGGGGCAGCCAGACCAGCAGCCTCAGTGGGGGGGCAGTCAGGAGTGAGCAAGGCGGGACCGTCTGTGTTACAAGCCCCCCCTGTGAGCCAGGCTTGTGATCCTGAGTAAGGAATGCCTTTCCTGGCCTCAGTTTCTCCTTTTGTACTACCAGGAACTGGAGGTGTAGGAATCTCTAAGGAATCCTTCCGGTTCTAGGATTGTAGGATCTGGGGCTTCTGAGAATGCTGGGGACTGGGCAGGCCTGGGTACAGGAAATGATGACCTGCGGCACAGTGGGGTGTTTTTTTGGGGGTCTCAAGGTGCTTTGCTTGGCTCTGATCTTGCAGCTTCACTGTTTGCCATAGCTCAGAATTGGGGGGGAGGTCATCTAGGACAAGGGGAGCCCTGGTGGAAGGTGATTTACAGAAACAGGATGTGCTCAGGTTTGTAGGACCTGATAGTGAGCTGGGAATGGGCAGATGTTATTTCTTAAGAACTTTTGAATGCAAGATCCGGGGGGAGGGAGTCTCCCGGACTGTCTTCTCTGTGACCTGACTGAATGTTCTCCCCCATCTCGGGGCCCTCACCCCACCCAGGGCCTCTCCCCCTCCATGAGGCTCAGCAGTCTCTATAGCAAGTGAGGTCACCCAGCGGGAGACAGAGAAGCAGAGGCTCGGATGGAGGCGGGAAGGGAGCCAGAGGCCAGGTGCTGCCTGCTCTACCTCGCTGTCTTAAAACTTCGGCCAGGAGGCGCGCCAATCACAGCGCTGGCCGCCGAATTCCAATACCAAGGAGACTCAGAGAGGGAGATCTGCAACGACCAGGCTGCACAGCGAATCCCGGTGTGCCACAGTTTAAGCAGATCCAGTACATCCCAATCTAAAAATAGCCCTTTCTATTGGAACTCTTTCCCATAGGAATTCATTCCCATGTGGAAAAAAAAAAAAAAGAAAAAAAAAAGAAAAAAAAAATCACTGGTTCGTTTCTTCAAGAAGCCAACTCCATTAGTGCATTAAAAAATATGACTCAAGTTGCCAAATGTGATTTCATGTGCAATCCCTCTCCCTGCCCCCGGCATACTTCTCACTCCTGATCCCAAAGGAATACTCCGCCTTGCATAAAGAGAGGTTCGCCTGCAGTGTGCGTATGTGTATGTGTGTGTGGGGGGGTAACCAACATGGCAAACACATGTCCTGGATTTTCCAAGACTGGCTCACTTTCTAATATTAGGTTTCCGTTGTCCCATGAGAATGTGTGGAACTATTGGGCCTTGGGGACTGATGCTTGGGCTCCTATAGCGCAGTATGATTCCCTGGAGAGGAAGTCCCTGTCCTGATAAACCCATTTTCCAGCCTGTCCAGGCTGAAGGGCAGGCCTACTCAGAGAGTGAGGTGATGGTGGGGAAGCCAGACCTGGGCCCATGAGATTGTGGGGGAGTTTCGTGGGGTGCGGGATGTGGGGAATGGGGCGAGTCAGCTGGGAGGCAAGACCTTGGGCTCCTGGGATCAATTAGGAGCTTGCCATGCAAAGCAGGCAGCTGTGGAGCTCCCAAGCTCCCTGCTCGAGCCTTCTCTGCATGGGAAGTGGGCGGGTGGGGCCCTGGAAGATGGCCAGGGGAGAGCAGCTTCATGATTAAAGGGTTGGAGACCAGAACTTCTGAAGCGAGACCAGGATGGCTGGTTATTTATGCATTCATCTCGGGCCCTGCCTCTGGCCTGCCCCACCCCACCACCCAGCAACTCATACTCTAGGCCCAGCCCTGGACCCCACACTGGGTCCAGGGAGGGTAGGAAGAAGGCAAAGGTTTCCAGAAGGTTGACCCAGCACCTGGGGTGTGCCGGCAGGAGCCTTAACACACATACCCATCAGGAATCTTCCCAACGACCCTACGGGGTAAGTGTTGTTGGCTCCGCTTTACACGCGAGAGGGACGCAGAGCTGAAATGCCTTGCTCTGGGTCACGTGGCCAAGTAGAAGAAGGACCCAGGTCTTCTGGTTCTCCTCTCACCATAGCAGAAACTGGCGTGATGGAGGAGGGCTGGAGTCAGAGGCGAGAGCGGGGAACTCCGCTGAGCCACCTCCACCCCTGGGCTGGTTCCACAGGGCTGAAGTGGTAGTTCTCAAAACAGTGCTAACGTAGTACCAGTAATGAGGCTGGTGCCGGGTGCCGAGCCTGTACAGAGCAGTTATGGCATACATGACATTGTCACTCCTGCAGTAACGTCCCAAGGTGGGTGCTGTTATCCCCATTGTAGAGATGTGGAAACAGACTCGGAGACATTACCTGGAACCAGGTCCCCCAACTGTGTGTATTTTGTCTTCAAAGCTCGCAGTTCTGTGGCGCCTGTGTGTGGTATTGGAGCTGTTTGTCTATGGGAGGGAGGTTTGGGTGGTGCCTCTGGGGCCTTCTGAGTGCCCTTAGAGCATGGGGAGACCCCAGCAAAGAGACAACAGACTGAGGTTTTCCAGTGTCCCGCTCCACCTCATGGCCTTGCTTTCCTGCTTGCATTTGTCTTCCAGGCTGAACCCTACTTAAGCGCTGAGCTGAGCCCTGACACCTCCTCCTCCATCACTGTTCCCTGAACTTCTGATCCCAGTCATGTGCTCTATGGGGAGCAGGGAGAACCTTGGGCCTCTGCTGTTGATCTCGCTGAAGTATCTGGAAGGGCGAAGCTTGAGTTCTGTGCAAGGAAGTGCATCCTGGGTAAAATGGCAGAGTGGGTACGGTGGAGTTCCATTCTAGGATGCTTGGGTGAGTCACCAGGGGCCATCTTTCTCAGTGAGGTGGGTGGTGGGCAATAAGATCTGTTTGCTCACAGTGCCAGGCTCACATAAACGCTGGCCTGCCTCTGCTTTCCTGCCCTTTTCTCACCAATCCCTGCGCTGCGTATTGTGTCTAGGGGTCGGGTGTTGCCTGGTGGGTAGATGCGCCATAATCTGGCCTCCTCCTGCCACATCATTGCGGCCCCAATTACATATTGCAGAGAGAACTTGGAAGCAGGCATCCTCCAGGCCCGGGGTGTAGCGGCCTTTAGGCCGGCTTGTGACTGATTGGTCTTGGCTTCCTTTCTCTGAGCCTCAGGTCTGGCTGTTGGGTTTTTCCATTGGGATTAGGAAGGGGAGGATGACCAAGAATGTCCTTGCTCTTAAGAGGCTGACAGTGGAGAGAGGGGTGCAGCAAGCAGAGGGGTCACTGTAAGACTAGGGAGTGACCGAGGCACTGCAAGGATGGAGGACCCAGGGAGAAGAAATAGAGCGACGCCTCTCCCCACCAGGGAGCCTGTGAGTTCCCCAAGAAGAGGCAACACCTGAACAAGGATGGGTGGGATGATGGGAGTTTGAGGGGTTCCTTACCTAGATCTACTCTCGACTTTGGGTAATGGTGTGTCCTCAGTTACTTGGCTTCCAGGGACCTCTGAGGAAACTGAACTCAAGCACCCCCTAAGTCCTGGCGGGGTTCCGTTCAAGAGCAGGTCACAGAGAAACCAACGGTGGGATTAGAGACAGAAACCAGAGAGAAAGGAACCCTGGATGGGGGAGTCTCAGACAGGGATCAGGAAAGATGGGGATGGTGAAAAGTGAGAAATTTTTGGATTAAAGAAGAAAGACTGGAAGGAAATATGCCAAAATGCTCACGGCAGTTTCCTCTGGCTGGTGGGACCACAGGTGAGTGACCTTTCCCTGCTACTCATGGTGGCCAGCTTTTCCACAGTGAGCATCTATTTGATAATCCAGAAACACAACAATTGGAGCTTGCTTTAAAAAGAAGTCATCAGTGACCTTGGCAAGAGCAGATTCAGCCGAGCTGTTCCGACAAGCCAGATTGCAGGGCATTAAGAAAGTGGCAGGGGGTGAGGAAGCAGGAGAGGGAAGAGGAGCCTCAGAGAGTGTTGGCAGGAGAGGGAAGGACAGAGATGGCACCTGGGGCCATGGGGCTCGGCAACGATGTTTGTTCTCGATTGAACGTGGGAGGGACTTTTTAAAGTGATGGCATTCTCTGACTAAAAAAATGTAGAATCTTATAAAGGATTTTTGTGTCTTTTCTAAATATGAGCCATGGAGAGAGAAGATTTATTGGAATTTCAATAGTTGGTGGGGACCATAGGGTGGGGGAATTGTGAAACTAGGATTATTCTAGAAAAATTCAGGCTTTGTGGTTGTTGAATGTTGTGTGGATTTCCAACTGGAGCAGCAGGAGCAAACAAAAGAAGATAAAGAGGACACAAAGAAGTAGGAACCAGGTATAACGGTTTGCACCCATAAACGCAGCTGTTGGGCCTGCGAGCAGCCCAAGCCACAGAGCAAGATCCTGTCCTAAAAGAGGAAAACGAAGGAGAAAGAAAAGGGGGCCATCTAGTTCAGGACAACACTCTGCACAAACAACAGAAGCAACCCGAGTGTTCATGGCAGGTCACATGGTCCAACAAGTTGTGCTATAGATGCACGGTAGAATATTATTCAGCCACAAAGAGGGTTATGGCATAAACAAAGGTGGAGGATCAATATCTAGAATGGGCCAGTGTGGAGAGGCAGGCCATGATTTCCTGGGGCTGAGACTAGGGAAGGGAGGATGGAAACTAGTGGTTAATGGGCACAGAGGTTCAGCTCTGGAAAATGAACGAAGTTCCGGAGGTGGGTAGTGGCGAATGGACCTAAAGCCATTTACATGTGATTAAAGCCAGTAAAATTTGGTATATTTTACTTCAATTTAAACAGTTTAAAGATAGATAAGCAGACAGGCAGGCATACAGAAAATGGATGGATGGATGGATGGATGGATGGATGGATGGACAGGTAGATGGATAGGTTCCCTCCAAAAAACAAAGGAGTGTGTTTGAGAGGAACACCACTAGACATCCCCAAACAAATGGAAAGAAGGTCGTGTTGAGAGCAGGTGGCCACAGGAAGGGGATGTTCAGAAACAGAAGTCTCCACAGAGGGAGTGGCAGTCAGGTCAGCACCCAGAGGAGAATCTGACCCCCTGGCTACGGCTAAGATGGCAGAGAGTAGACTGGAGCTTATTCATTCATTTCTTTGTTCAGTGAAGTGTGGCACTCCGGTGCACGGGCCCATGGGCGCAGACACAGGACCTTTGTGTGACACTGGGAGCAAGCTCACCCACCCCCTCCCCAGGCAGTCCCAGCCCTAGGAGCGCAGGGCTTTGGCAGTGGACAGGACCTCTGTGGGGTGGGAACTTCAGTCCCTACCGGGGTACTCGGCCGAGCGCCTCTGTATTGGAAGGAATTTATACCAAGGCACCGTCATCCCACAGCCCAGAAGCTGTGTTAGACCCTGGAGCATTTTCTGAGCAGGAGGCCCAGGGTCTGTCTGAAAGCAGCCGATGTTTCAGTGTTGAGAGAGCAGCGGGAAGAGATGAGGAGCAAATCCATGGGCTGTGCGACCCAGAACTCGGTGCACTTTGCTTGTGCGGGGATCTAAGGTCAGGAGCCCGAGCACCCTGGCAGAAGAGCTGGGAGTGGCTGTGGACGCTGACAGCCAATGGCAGGACAAGGACACGGGAGCAAGCGGGGGACCACACAGAAGGGGGTGACTTGGGGTCCAGGCTTGGGAGGTAGAGCCTGCGCGTGAGGGACTTAGAAGGTCTGCTCGACTTCTAAGTAACTGGCTCGTACTTTCGCGCAGGTAAACATCTCTGTAGGTGACTAAACTTCGTACAAGTAGAAACGTGGTTGGGATTGGGCAGAGAGCGCCATGGTCTAAGCCCAGCCTGGTGAGCACAAGAACTCAGGTTCCATCCCTGGCACTACATGCCATGCAGGCCACTAAAACTGGGCATGGCGATGACTCCTGTAATCCCAGCACTGGGGAAGCTGAGGCAAGAGGATCACTGTGAGTCTGAGCTACATAGCGAGACCCTGTACCAAATAAATATAAGATTTTTAAAAAATGAGAAATGTGGTCAACTTTGATTTCCTCTGGCTCATCTCTGGGGCAGGATGCCTATAACTAAGGTTTAAGAAATATTCAAAAAGTTTAACTGACACATAATTGTACATACGTATGGGGCACAGTGCAATAGTTCAATACTTGCCTAGAATGTGTAATGACCAGGTTGGGGTGATATGCCTATCATCTCACCCGTGTATCATCGCCTTGTGTCCAAAGCATGCGTAGTTCTTCCTTCTAGCTCTTTGGAGAGCCACCATTGATCAGTCTCAGCCGCAGGATCTCCTCAGGTTTAATTAAAGCCTGTGCAACCTGCCCGTTGTGCCTGGCATGTGCAGCCTTCCCCACTGTCAGGGTACGATAATGATCTTTGGACTAACTGTGGACTGGGGTGACAGATTAGGGGTTAAGGAGACAAAGGCTCAAATTCCAACACTACAATTTATAAGGCAGGCAACCCTGGATAAGTCTCAGGTTTCCTTATCTGGGAAATGAGTTCAGTTATACCACCACCCCTCACCCCCAGAAGCCACTAAAGACCAACTGTGTTAATATCTGCAAACCACCCAGACAATGCCTGTGCAAACGCATGATGTGTAGTAAGAGTCCCTTCCCACGCCCACACCCCCCCACCATGTTTGGAATATCGACATCGGGAAGGTTTGACAGCCAAGCCCTGATGCAGGCTGTTGTCAGGTGAAAAGGCTCATGTAGGTTTCTCCCCATAAGGACCCCCCCCCCCCCCGACCCATTCTGCTGCTCAGCCTTGGAACTCTCTTCTCCATACCCTTTGTCCCTCTGTCCCACCCTGTGGCTGTAGAGACAGATTGCTGGGTCCCTGGCAGGACCTCCAAAATCAGACACCACATCTGTAGCAGGCTTGAGGATGCTACAGGCTGAGCAGTGCATTATGGGAAAGTGACATCCTGGAAGGGGTTCATGTCCACTAGAGGAGCTCAGGCATCGTGACCTGGTGGAACAGGGTGTGGGAGTGACGCAGCCTCTGAAGATAAGGGGTACCCTGAGAGAGATGAGGTAGCTGTGACACCTTGGGGTACCAAGCAATGAAGTAGGGTGCACTCTGGGATAGTGTAGTTAGTACCCACAATGGAGCCTGTGGTGGGGTGCAGCGGTGAAGAGAAAGGCTCTGGTGGGGGACAGTGGTGTCCTCCAGTTCCTGCTCCTGCCTTGTGTCCTTGAATCTACAGCTCTACTTTCTGATCGGACTTCTACCAGTCAGGGTCCGGTCACTAGCAATGGATGTAAAATGTCCCCCTGCGTGGGACAGCGTGCTGAGGACAGCTTTGAGTGTCCTCCCTTGTCCCTTACTCCCAGTGCCTCTTGCTGCTGGGCAATAAACCTCACTGTGCATGGGGTCTACTTCCCGAGAGCTGCCCTGAGCCCTGCCCAGACCCTGATGGACAAGGCTGGTGGAGAGGGCTGAATGGGGCCCAGGAGCCAGCACTGTGCTCATTCTCACGTTCTGTGCACTATGCCAGTCTGAGGATTAGAGTGAGCAGAAGGTGTTCCCAGCTCTCAAGAAGCTGGGTGGCAGGACAGAGAGCCTGAGGTTTCCTGGGCCAGGAGCACTCTCGAGACTCAAAGCATACATTCATTCAGAGGAGGAAGCGGGCCACCAGCTCTGCTCAGGTAGATATGATGAGGCTTCTAGGGGTGGTGGTCATGGTGGCAACCTTTTCAGAGGGTTTTCAAGAAGTAGAAGGGAGCCAGGAACTGGCGTTCCAAGCTGGCATTCACCGGTGCCAGGAGGTTCTGATCCAGCAGAAATGTCCTGTAGCAGTTCCCCAGGGCCCTACAGTGCCACCTTGAGTTTGTGATCCCCAGGGGGGCCTACAGAAGGGACAGGGTATGTGATGAGGATACAGCTGTTTCTGATTAGAGGAGACAGGAGGGGGAGGGTCGGAGAACCTGGCTGCGCCACCTCTGCCAGCGAGAACCTATCCTTCCCAGCTGAGGAGGAGGGAGCCTGGGTGGGATGGGCCTCTTCCTCTGGAATGGGGTTACGCCAGGAGGGCATAAGTGGGCTGGGCTGGGCCGTGCTGGGATAGCCTGGCCCTGGAGGGACTGGCCATCGGGCGGGAGGATGCTGTTTATTTGACTACGATGTGTATTTAAAGGTCTCAGTTACAATGGGCCCCGGGCGCTCTTTAACGAGCTGCAGCTGTCCAGTGGCTCATTCACTTTCCTGACATCTTCTCCAGGCTGGTCCTGGGGGAGCAGCTCTCAAGCCCCTCCTTGTGAGCCAGGGTCCTGAAAGGGTGACTTCTCGACCCCAGCCTTGGAGCCACCATGATGAATGGCTCTGCTGCCCCGTGCAGACAAATGTCTTCCTGGAACAAGTCCTGTTTGTTTAAGACAAACAATCATGACCCACTCTGGCCAAAACCCCTCTCTTGACGGGACACCCCGGCCCCACCTGCCAGGCCTATCTGCTTGCCTCTGGATGCTGGGAAAGGATAGGACAAGGGGGAGACAGCCCTAGGCACTGTCCTCAGGGTGAGATGGAGCAGGGTGTCCAGGGAGAACAGGGCCCTCTCTGGAGCTACACTGAAAAGAACTCATGTTGTACAGAGGCTTGAAGAAGCAGTGGGAGGACAGGGACTTTGGCAATGTGACATCTGTCCTCTGCTCAACCTCCTCCTCTCCTGGTCTCAGAATGGCCTTGCTCATGAGACCCAAGGCTTTCAACATGGCTGCACAAAAGGCCTCACCTCAGGGTCCTTTAAGAAATACTAATTCAACAGATACCTCGATTTTTTCCCCTCAAAGCCTTCAGTGAATGTCTGTAATGTGCAACGGGGGCTGGGGCCCATTGCCCTAGGTGGTTCCCAAGGTCTCCCATGCTGTGGCTCTTTAAGACCTCCTTGAACATTCCTGGCTTCTTAACAAACACCTCCGGGGAGCTGTCAACTCGAAGGCCACAAGGCCCCAGAAGTTTCACTTCTAGGACCCACCTGGGCAGGAGCAGGCGAGACCTCAGGGTACAACTGATCCAGTTTGCTTTTAGATATGGAAAAACTGGGGAAGATTTTCCTTGGGGAGGAACCACAACTCGCAGGAGAAGTGCTTTGTAGATGAGAAGTATTGACAGTGTGGGAAATGACATTACAGATGGGACGATTGAAGATGAAAGACCAAGTGCTAGCCAGAATTATAAGTGCTTTGTGTCCTCGGTTAGATTGCCACCCCCTTACGGGCAGGAAGCAGGGCTTTCTGTTGTTTTGTTACGCTTTATCCTCTTGATTTAGCAACAAGTGATTATGTGGATGGATGGATGGATGGATGGTGGATAGTGCATGGATGGATAGGTAGATTCAGTCTTCTACCAGGTATGTTTTCCTTCCTTATTTTGGGTACTCTGTGAGTCACCTAAATGTCATCACCTCTGTCACCACTGTGAATAATGGAAGGGCAGGGGGAGGGGGACAGTGTGTTGCTGAGAGAACCTGTTAGCCTTGGGGCTAGGGGAGGGCCATTAATAAGGAGTAAGCAGCCAGGGCTGGTCCTGATGGGCTGCTGTGAGTGGTGGGGCCAGGCTACATGCCTGTCATACCTTGCCAGGAATTCACAGCTCCCTGTGCCCCATCAGACAGTATCTAGGAAGGTCATGCCCTCAAAGGACTTTGGGCCAGAAAGGTCATTTCTGTCAGTGGAAGAATGTGGCCCTGAAGGCATTAGCCAAGAGAAAAGGGGCTCAGTGCCAGGGGAGGGCAGGCATTGGTACTCTGGTCTCGTCTATCAGTTCTACCAAACTCTTCCTTCTGCAAGATGCCCAGCACTCAGCCACAATCAATGCCACCCATATCCGAGCTCCTTCTGAGTGTGGTGGTAAAAGGTCAAGACCCTGCTCTCCAGGATCTCACCTGGGGAGGAGAAGTTATCAGGGAAGGAGTGAAGGCTGGCCAGCCAAAGAGCAAATGCTTAAACAGGTAGGGACTTGGAGGGCTCCACAGAGAGGTGCAAACCCAGTGGGGGTCCTTCAGGGGCCCTGGCATCTGAATGCTTCCCTGAAAGCACAGGGAACTCTGTTCTGTGGGCAGATTTGGGGATGGTGAAGGCATCTGAAAGGGTACCGAATTGTGTAAAGGAAGGGAGGAGACACTGGAAACAAGTCAGATGTGTATAGAAACCAGCTTATTTGGGAGAAAAGGGGGACACAACAACAGGCGGAGGATGGCATTGAAGCCCTTTGTGTTACAAGAGTTTAAAGTAATTCCCCCAGGAAGCAGTGACCCATTGCAGCTCTGCTCACTCGGTGCTGATTCGCCCAAGTCGCAGGGAGATCTGGGGCCGATCACCAGGCCTCGGCGCATTAGGTAATGCAACAATAAAGTCTCGGTCACTGCCGCACAAAGTCCCCTTTATTTTGACAAGTGTAGTTTTTACTCTGAAGTGTTATCATAAATAATTAAATTAAACCAGTAAATGGCTTGTAGTAAGCTCTGCTGAAGTAACAAAGTCTCTGTAACCCCAGACATCGGACCACTCCTTTGGGGCATTCTTGGCTCAGAAACATTTGGGAATTTTTCAGAATTCGAGAATATTTGAATATTTGCATGAGTCAAGGGCAGAAGACGCATTCCATTCGATCTTAGTGCCCCCTATTCCCACTGGGGTTCTCCCATTCTGCTTCCACACCCACTACTACTTTAGGGGTGTTGGGGAGGAAGCCAGGGCCTTGTACCTGCTAGGCAAGTGCTCTACCACTGAGCTGCACTCCCTATCTGTTGGCCTGCAGTAGAGTAAATCAGTAGTGGATTGCCGTTGGCCCTCGGTTGGGGAGTTTGGGGGGCTCAGGGTACACACTGGGCAGTCTTTTCTTATTTATTTATTTATTTATTTTTTGTGGGACCAGGGTTCGAACTCACGACCTTGCACTTGCTCAGCAGGTACTTGTGCCTCGGAGCTATCTTCCCAGCCCCAAGGCAGTCTTTTCTTGAAGCAGTTGCTTAGGCACTGGGGCAATTCCCAAGAAGGTGCTTCTAGGCATGGGGTAAGGGAATCTCACTGTCACGCAAGCCAGCCCTACCTGTACTCTCATCCCTCTAGAGACTATGAAACCTAGGCCCAGAGAGGTGAGGGGCTTGACCTATCCTTGCTGGCTGGTGGGCAGGACAGAGCCCCAGGGAGTGGGTGAGCGCAGAAGCCCAGAGCCCCAAGAGAATGTACAGCGGTTGCAGGTTAGAAAAGGAGAAGGGTGAGGAGGGAAGAAGGGAAGAGAACTGATAAATTTACCCAGCGGCGAAGGTGGCAGTGATGGCGGCGCGGCAAAATAATAGAAAAGACAAAAGAGCTTTCCGGGAAAGACACGCGGAGGCCTTCAGGGCTCAAACAATAGGGGCAGCTGTATTTATAGGTTTTTAAAGGGGGGGGGTACTTTGGCAGGTGAGGTAGTGACGTTGTGAGGGCTCATTGGGGATTTTCCTGGGAAGTGAGGTAGATTTTGGCGCGCTGGGCGAAGGGTGTGCTGGGAAGAAGAGGTAGGTTATTTGTTCTGTGCTCATCACCGCCTCGTGGAGTCACCATGGCGACTCAGCCCGTTCCCACATGGGCCGGACCCATCAAGAACACGGTAAGAAGCAGGAGGGAGGGAGGCTCGGAACAGAATTCTCGGGAGGCAACTCTGAAGAACAATCCGTGGAGCCCTCAGCCCGCCAGTCCTCTGGAACGGCAGCTCTTGAGCACAGTGAGAAAAGTGTGGAGAAGAAAAAAAGGTGCTGGAGAGACAACTCAGAGGCAGAGCCTGCTGGCTAACAGCAGCGAGGTTTCAGTCCCTCCTGCAGGTGAGCCACGTGGAGGTGGCTTTTGTCCCCTCCTCCTGTCCCCTCCTTCTTGTGGTCATTGTCTGCTCCATAGCCAAGCATCTGTTTCCCTCATCCTTCTGAGGGCTCTCAGGGAAGGCGACAGCTGGGAGCTGTGTTACAGAGAGACGGTAACTCAGCCTGCGGGACCCGGAATGGAGATGACTCTATTCTTAGGAACAGACCTCAAAGCAAGAGTTCCAGGCCCAGGGTTGAACCAGCTCTGAGGAGAGAGTAACCAACAGGATCCTCCATGGAGAAGCCTCTAGAACTCAGATGAGCCTGTCAGAGTCAGAACACACATAGCCCCTCCTCAGGCTGGCTGTTTCTCGTAGCACCTTGACTGGAAAGAAAAGCATGTTTTTCTAACTCCATGGAACTCCGAGCTGTGTAAACAGTAGAGATGAAGCCTGGGACAAAAATTACCTACAGGGCAGACAGAACAGCACCAGAAATCCCTACAGGAGAAGGTCAAGGCTGCGCTGGCCTGAGGTAGCATTTGACAGAGAGCCCATGGGCTCAGAAGTCAGTCAGCTGTGGCGGGGTGGGCTTTGGCCTTGGGGCTGGTAGTTGTCACAGCTGTGGCCTAGTCTTGTGACATCCGTTGCATCCTTCATGGGAGCACAGACCGTTGCTATTCCGCTGCCATGAACTATTGCCCTCTGCCATGTGCCACTCTGCCTTGGAACCAGCTGAGTTTGGACTGAAACCTCCAGCAACTGTGAGCTAAATAAACCTTTCCTTCCTTCATTTTGGGTGTCAGGTATTTGTCCCAGCAATGAGAGAAGAGTAACTGAGACACAATCTAAGTTGGGCTCCCTGTTGGCTTCTTTTCTCCTCAGGAAGCTCTCTGAACCCGAAGGCTGCACTCCAACTTGATCTCAAGTAGGAGTCTGGTTTATTTCTGTGTCTACCTCTGTACACAGTTGGTGCTCAATAAATGCTTTGGGGACAGAACAAGGAATCTCTTGACCAGATGTCCCTGTCAGGATGACCCCCTAGCAACAGGCCTGGCTCTCTGGCCCAGGCTGCACTTGGCCTAGAGGGAAGAGTAGGGTAAGGCCAGGGAGGTGAGAGCTCCCTGGGCTGAGTCCTCAGCCTAGCCGTGCGGTTTGCTTCCCTGCAGGAAGGGGTCCGAGGCTACTGCTTTCCCTCACTGGCAGCACAGAAGGATGTGTGTGGCCAGGTTGGGGGAGGGGACTTTCAACAAACAGACCCTTGCCCCAAACAGAGCCAAGGCTCTGCTCCTGGGTAAGGAGATTGCGGAAGTCACCCAGCAAAAATGGACTGGGTCCTCTGCCACTCGGCTAGCCCTGCAGCTGGGTGAGATAGCGACCCTCCCATTCTCCCACCCCCTTGGGTCTTTCACCCCCTAACCCGACGAGTGGGGAGCGGTCACGTGGGCCCCAGCTCTCGACAGGAAGCTGTCGGCACCACTGGCTCGAAGGGCAGGCTCCCTCACTGCCGTGAAGGCGGGCTGCCTTCCCCCAGCCTTGCTTGTTGAAACCCAACCCCGATTTCCAGCTGCAGCCCAAAAGAGCCCCAGGCCGGCCCTCCCCAGGGACCTGCAGCCTGCAGATCTCACGGTCAGGGAATTTTCCTGTGCAGTGTTCCAAGCCGGCAGAGCTTCCAGAACAAAGGCCAGGGAGAGACGCAGACAGTCTTCCCTCTCCTTACTGTCAACTCCCTCCTTGTGCATCAGGGGCTTGCAGACCAGAGGACAGAGGCTCCCTGCTCCTACTCCCAGTTCAGGGGAGACAATGACCATCCCCAGGGAGGAAATGACGGTCCCTAGAGGGCGGGGCCCATATCAGTCTAGAACAATCCCCATTTCTTCTAGCTTGTCCCTTCCTAGGAGGAAACTGACCTGTACTGACCCTGACTGACATCCTGGCGTCCCCCCGGCTACGTGAGGTGGGAGGCCAGCGTCACAGCCCCTGCTGCAGGGAGGGTACACAGCCCCACTACTCTCCTTACCTGGAGAAATGGCAATTCACAGGAGATAATGGGGCTTTTTGTTGCTGCTCCTAAGAGCAGATTGTCCTCAAACTCAGCTAATATGTTGTTACCGAATACCAGGAGAGCAGAGGAGAGACCTTGTAAACCCAAAGCTCTGATCCAGACCTGGGCCTCACCGTGTTACTGGCTGTGTGGCAGGCCCAGCTCTAGGGATGCCCCAAAGCCCTTGTGGCACCAACTTATTCCTCTGAGCCCCCTGTTCCCATCTGTTATATGGGCCTAATGTTATTTGCCATGCCTGCCTTAATGCACTCAACAAATACTGAGTACCTACTGTGTGCTGGGCACTAAAGTCAGTGGCTGGAGACTGAAAAATAATAGAATCCCCATTCGAGGGTCACATCAACCTCTAGGTATGAGGGTTTCTTGGAAAACTGAAATGCTGAAATAAACAGATAAGGACCAGCTGTAATGATCTCATTAACTTTCTGGGAATGGGGCTGCTAAAGTGATTTTTAAAGTTCTTAAAAACAGTTAAGTAAGCCAGACCTGTCTCCGTAATCTGGCCTGCACTATTTATTTGCTTAGCAAACCGTTCCTTCAGAGATAGTGCAAAAGGAAAGGCTTCAGACCAGCCTGAGGCAGAATTTCTCCCAAATTCAGAGTGAGTGGGGTCTGAATTAATTAGTTCGTTCTGTATTTTAATGCATAAACCTGGGCTCAGGAAATTTGGCCTTTAAAGCAGGTGCCCTTTCAAATGAGTAGGGTTTCGTGTGACTATTTTAACTTGGGCTTCATTACCCTTTATGGGCTGCAGGAGTGGTGGGGGAGTAGGCGGGAGCAGTCTGGTGTGAGTCTGCCTCTGGAAGTGGGGAGCTGGAGGACCTGTAAAATAGCCCCTGGGCCCCAACAGCCTTGTCCTGACCAGGGCTGGCTGGGATGGCCCGGCCACCTCTCCAGGGAGTTAATGCAGCTCCTGCTTTGGGCCAGGACTCTCAGTCTCACCTGGCTGGCCCAGCTTCTGTGACCTCTCTCCATTCTCTGACCTCTCCTTCAGCTCCTGGGGAGCCCTTAGCTCCTCAGCGCAAGTGCCCTCTCCGGAGCCGGCCCACAGGCCATGCTCACTCAAGAACCTGCTGTTGCTCCCTACTACCTCTCGGCCAGCTTGGAGCTGCTCAGCACTCACGCCTACCCCTCCCCCAAACGGATCCTTTCCACCTGCTCTTTTCCAGGTCAACCGCCCCAGTAGATAGTTTGATGGGGGAGTCGCCTGGGACTGCGGAACACTTATGGCCAATCTTAAATGAGATTTTGAAGATTCAATTTGAAAACAAGTAATGTAAAATACCTTACTAATAATTTTTATATTGATTACATGTGGAAATGATAATGTTAGGGATAGGCTGGGTTAAATAAAATATATTATTAAAATTAATTTCACCTGTTTCGTTCTGCTTTTCATTTTGCAGTGCCGGAGAGTGAATGAGGGTCTCAAACCCAGGGCTTTGTGGGCAGGGAGGGATCAAAATATAGAGTGAATGCTTCAAGTTAACATTTTTATGCCAGTAAAAGACCTATTGTCATTATTTTCCCTCAAGGAACTTGGTCTATTTTTCCTGAAACTTTCTGAAGCAGTACTGGAAGTCTTTTTGTAACTGTCTTTATGAAGTAGGATAAAAAAAAATGCTGCTATAAATGCCATCAAATGGGAAGCAGGTGGTGCGTGATAACATGACGGTCCATCCTCAGCTACCTCATGTCCTGGGTCTGGTGCCATGAGACTGCTGGCTCTTCCCCCAAGCCAGATTGACCATGAAAGCTAGATGCTTTGAACTGATCCAGGACATCACAGCAGAATTAACAGAGCAAGTAAGACACAAAAGAGTACTCCAGAAGTACTTCAGAGTGGCGAGAGTGATGGGCTAAGCATAGCTGAGGAAAGGGAAATATCTGCAGTGTGGCTGAGAGCGATGTGTCTTACTATAATGCTTTAAACATTCTCTGAACCATTCGTGCACTTCTTGTGTACTAGGCAATCACTCTCTTACTGAGCTCTGTCTCCAGCCCTCTTTTCACTCTTGAATGTGGCTCCTAGAAATTGAAAGATTCCCCGGGAGCTCCATCTGTGGTTTGCTTTCCATTTTGGCTGGACGGCCTGCTCTGGAGCACCATGCACTGAAGAGTAGCTAACCAGGCTGGGTGGTGGGGAGCTCTGCCTTGTTCTACATGGGATGTTGCTGAAATCTCTCTTCCTTTGTTTCCAGTGGGCTTGGTGGCTGTTGGGAGGCCTAGATGAGCCAGCCACTGTCAAAGCAACAAGCATAACCCAGCCAACTCAACGCAGGCCGTTTTTTTTCTTTGCCAGATCCCACCGCAAAGCCTATCCTTTTCTCTGGCCTAGGTGGCATCCAGCATCAACCAAGTAGTTTTTAAAAATCTACCCAAGCCTGACCCTATGTCTGGTTGAATTGGTGAGGGCCTGGGCACCTATGCAATTTAAAGCTCTCCAACTGATTCAACTACACAGCCAGGGCTGGGAATTTCTGCCCTGCCAGAGCTGTTCGCACCTTGGCCCGCAGCGCTCTCCTCTCTAAGCGTTACGCAGTGTTCCTCTAGCCTTTTACATGTGTTTTGTGCTCTTTTAATGATAGCTAGCCCCTGTGAAAACCAACCAAATGCCTGCCACCTCACAGATCGGGGCTCTGGTCCTTGCTACAGCTCTGCAGTGTGCACACAGCATCCTGCAGGTGAGCAATGTGAGGCTAGAAAGATGAAAGGGAGTCAACTGCGTTGAGTGGAGGGGAGGCTGGAAACTCTAGGTAGGTCTGGCTAGAGTGACAGCCACTGATTCTCCCCAGGCTAGATGGCCCTGCTTTAAATTCTTCAGTAAGCAGAATGTAAACTTCCAGGGGCAGGGACCATGTCTTCCTGTATGCAGCAGGTCTCAAATGATGCGTTCAGCAACCCATGATAAATATCAAATGTACCTGAGCATGCGTGGGGTGAGGGTTCCGAGGTGGCTGCTGGAGTGGCTGAAGGGCTGCGATGGAGAGCATTCTGTGCTGGGCTCCCAGGGGTGGCTCAGGGCGGGCAGCTACCTTCGTCCCTTGGCCCTCTAGCAGGTGTAGACAGGCTCTGGCAAGGACGGCAGGCAGATGCAGGGGCTCCTCAGGCTTTAACTCGGCCTTCATATAGTCTCTTCCCACAACTTTCTGGCCCAGGAGCTCTGCTGAGATCATCAGTCCTGTAGGGGAGGAAAGGGACCTCCCGAGCCCAGGGCAGGTGTCCCGACCCTCCGTGGTAGTGCCAAAACCAAGGGCTGCCTGGATTTTTGGGATCAGCCTAGAATCCATGTAATTTTCTTTTCAAAATTGATGGTTTGTGAAAGGTTGGAGTCCATGCAATTCCCTGGTCTACTTTTGAAGGACTTGAAGTACAACTGTTCTCAAATGGGAGGTGGAAGCCTTAGCCTCCCAGGACAGGACTGGCTCCCCGGCAGGGGGCAGGAGGCCAGGCAGGGTGCACGGGTGACATGGAAAGAGTCCTGATAGCATAAAAAGCAGAGGGGACTCTGCACCCACTTTCTTGAAAAGGTCACCAGTGGTTGTATTGTGTGATGCCAGAGGATTTTATTTGCCAGATTTCCTGCAATCTGTCTACATGTCTTTTGCTATAAAGAGAAAGAGGAATTCCTTCGGGGTGACCTATCCCCACAGAAACCACAGGACTTGGTTCACACCCCTCTGTGTCAGTCCAGCCACCTCACTTTCTGTCCCTCTGAGGAGATGACAAGAATAGAGGTGGCATCTCCGGCAGGGCACTGGCCAGTCTGTGGGACCTTGCCCTGGGTGATGACTCAGGCCTCTTTCCCACAGCCCATCTGGCACTGGAATCCTGAAGCGCTGTGTCCTTCTCACCCCAAATTGCTCTCAGGAGCGGGGTCCTAGGTCCTGTATAAATAGCCCCCTGTTGCTCTGTCTGCAGCAGAAGGGCAGTGGGGGACCCACCGCAGCAGACGCCTTCGCTCCCTTCTGAGGTCCCTACTCCGGCTTCAGAGCCAAGTTCTGGAGCAAGCCAATCTTGTCGCTTCTCTGAGCTGGGCACAGGGCAAGGCGGTCCTGCGGTCTTTGCCTGGGGTGTACGGAGCTGGCGGGGGGCCAGACCTACAGCTGCCAGGAGTCCACAGCTTTCCCTTTCCTCTGTGGTGCTCTCCTTTTCCTGGGGTGGCTGGGGATCCTGTCCAGAAGGCAACAGCTCCCTGTGACATTTGGGCCCATCCCCAAGCAAAATGGGAGGTGGGCAGAGCGGGCCGGAGCTTCACTCCCCACTCAGCTCCTGACTCATGTCTTGTCTGGCTTTGCCCCTTACTCACTGAGCAGCCCCGGGGACGTTGCATACAGCGAGTCTTATCTGAAAAATGATGCCATAAAAAGTGGACGTTGCACCCCGCACACAACAAACAACAGGTGCTGTGGGCCTCTGTGAGCCTGGGCCCTCCTGCGCCACGCTCCTGGGCTGGGGGAGGACCTCGGACTAGGCTCTTCCTCCTCCTCTTTCTTCTGCCCCTTTCTCCTCTCCCTGTTTTCAGTACTAGGGTTTAACCCAGGACCTGTGCACTGAGCTGCATTCCAGGCCATGTTTTACCTTTTTAATTTTGTGACAGACTCACACTAAATCCCTGCGGTGCCTAGATTGGCCTTGAACTCGCAGTCTTCCTGCCTCAGCCTCCTAGAGTGCCAGGAGTACAAGTGTGCACCACCATACCTGACTTAGAGGTGGCCTTCTTTTAGTGTCACACTTGTAACTGTGCTTGTGGCCTCACTTTGAGAAAGCCGTGTGACTCTGGTTGGCGACAGCTGCCCTTATTTCTTAGTCTTTGTATCTCTGACTCTGTGCATGTGTGGTAATCCCACAGGAAGCACTTCTTTTCTGCTGGGAGAAGCTCTCTCTCTCTCACACGGGTCACTATTGGTGTCCTGATTGAAGCTTCACAGGGCAGTGATGGCAAGTGCTGGCTCAGCCTGGTCCTCTCACACTGTCTGTTCCCTGTCCGAGCCCTAGGACCTGCAGACAGACTGTGCTAGACGTGACTAGGTGGTGACTCTCCAACGAGAAGCGGACAGGCTTTGGGGCCCTTTGCAGGGCACAGGGTCTACCTCTGAGGACTCTCATCAGTACAGCAACTATAACACTACTGGGTGGCATGCCGCAGCTTAAAAAGTGTCTCTCACCTCACCAACAGCCTTGTGGGAGATGTTATTATTATCTCCATCCACAAATGAAGCCAGGGAAGCTCCAAAGGGTAACTGCTGAGGAGAGGAGAGGTTAAGTAACAAAGCAGGCTCCCAACTACAAATCTTGGAACTAATGCGAGGGGGTGGGGCTGTTGCTCAGAGGCCAGGCATTCACCTAGCATGCATGAGGCCCCGGTTTCCTCCCAACCTGAGTTGTGTCCAAGTCCCGAGGGCTGGTCCCTATGTGCTGAGACCTTGCACATACCCTAGGGAGGTCCTTTTGGTCCTCCTTTGAGTAGCAAAGTGTGCCCTTAGATGAGAGGAGGGAAAACTGGAGGCGGGGTGGGTGATTATACAGGTATGGGGCCTGAGGTCACCGAGCTGACAATGCAGGGGCTTTGGTGTCAGAAGTGTAGTTTGGACAGTACAGAGTTTCCTGGCTCTGTATGAGGGGTCATCAGGTGGCTCCTGGTGAGACATGACCTAGTGTGTCCCACAGCTTAGCCTGGGTACTTGGGGTGTAAGAAGAATGTTCCTGCTGCGTCTCCTTGCAGGGTACCCCTTGTCTTAGAAGAGAGCGAAGTCTCTGGAAAGACTCTTCAGGGAGCTGATGTTACCCCAGAGGGGTCTTGTCCTGAGTTGGGCCCAAGTGTCCATGTCACCTACCTGCTCAGCAGAAGGCATCAGGGTCAGGCAGGGTTGCTAAGACCAGGACGGGCTGCTGGCAGCCAGCCCAATCTCTCTTTCCTGCCTTGGAGTTTGTTGTGGCCCGGGAGGCCCAAGCCCAGTGTGGCAACTTGTTTCCAGAGTGTCTGGCTTCCCTGATTGCTTCAGGGAGAAGGGCCAAGGGTAGGGGGAAGGAAGATCCTCGTCTGGTGGGCAGTTTGCTGCTGCCACCGCCTGTCCCTTTGCCTTTGAGGCCAGCGTGTGGCAGGGCTGCTTTCTGTGTGAGCTGCAGCGGCACAAACATGGTTCTGCACAGCCAGCAGACTGACTGCCTGCTGCTAATCCCTAGCTGGAAGGCTCTGGATCCCTCCCCAGGCATGGGCCTGGGACCCTGAGCCCAAGTTCTGGAGACTGTCTTACCCACTCCGGGCTCACCTTCTGCCATTGTGCAAATCGGATAGCGGCATCATAGTAGTGAGGATTTACAGGGTTGCCTGCTCTAAGCCAGGCACTGTGTGAAGCCTCCCACGGATGTCACCCTGGGTTACTGCCCTTGACTGCTTTTTCCAGGACCTAGGTCCTCATGCACATCAGGCTAGAGCTCCATCTCTGCTTGCTCGGCATCCTGCTTTTGAAAGGCACGCTACATAGAGAGCAAGCCTAGCATTCCATTAAATCGGTCCCTGATGTATGAATCCCCCCGCCCCCGCCCAAGCTACAGGTTTTTGTTTTCATTGGAAAAAAAAAAAAAAGACTTGCATCGTTTTTCAGGGAAGCTTCCAGAAACCTCAGTCTGACCCATGCCTGTCACTGCCTGTGTCCACACTGGGCATGACCTCGTCGATGGGTCACCTGTAATTTATAAGAGACTTTCTGCTCCCAGCTGTTCTTCTCATCAATGAGGCTGTCGCTGGGATGTCTGCTTCCCCGGCTTTTTCTCCCTCTTGCTCAACAACGGAGGCCTTTCTTGCCAGGGCTGGAGAGACAGAGATTCCGGGACCAGCTAGGGACTGCGGGCCATGGGAGGCTTTGGCAGAGGCCCTGGGCTGCAGCCCCGCAGGAGCTGGCAGCGGAGCCTGGGATGGGGGCGGGGCCCGCTGGTGAGGGTGGGAAAGGGGACGTTCCTCCAGCTGGTGGCAGGAGCTGGCCAGCCCCAGGCCTTGTTCACAACCCGATGCAGTGTGGCTCTTGTGTTTATGAGCTTTGTGAGATTTACATCACTCGCATTAGTTACAGGTTTTGGGGGTCACATCAAAGGTTACAAAGCTGTGGAAAGAGTTCTTTCCCCATGAATCACACTTCCCCCAAAAATGTAAATCTCTGAGAGGAGCCGGCTCGCTTTATAGAGCTGGCAGCAGAAAGGGGACAACAAGAGCTGCTGGCCGGAGTCTCCCTAAAGAAGCCTCTGGAAGACTGGACAGAGGAGTTCTCACAGAGGAGAGGAGCTGCAGAGAGGGAAGGAACTCCTGGGGCCAGTTAGATGGACTGGAGTTGGGGATGGCGCAAAGACAGCTACACGGCTTCAGAGGCTGCTGACCCGGAAGGACAGAGGCCCTGTATCTCCCAACTCCAGGGGCCACCCTTTCTTGTGCAGTGCACAAACCACACCGCCGCACATGGCAACCTTCTTTTCTTTGTTCTCTTCCAGATGGATTTGGTGTCTCTTTTATAAAATCCGCCAGAATCCTCCAGATGGTTATAGATTATACTTATCATAGTTAGACCTTTGAGAACAGCAGCCACGTCTTCTAAGCTTCTGCTTCCCAGCCTGGCATAGAGTATTGTTCCACAAATGTTTGCAGAATGAACAAATAAAAGTTGTTGAGCGATTTCTAACATTTGGAGACGGTTATAGCTAAGCCCAAGCATTAGGAGCCAGGAAGACCTTTGATTTCTTTGAAGCAGAAGTACAACCCTAACGCACCCTCCTTTATAGCCCAGATAGAGCAACCGCTGGCTGCTCGGGGAATCCCCTGGGCAGAACTGCGTTCTGTTGTCCTCTGTCATTTCTCACTTACCTGCCCGTCTCTTGTGACAGGAACCATAAAGAAGTCCACAGCCCTATGGGGCTGCAGGCAGATGTGCTGGTTGTTGGAACCAAGCTGTCACACTGCCAGGAAGGCCCGCGTGGCCACTCCAGCAGGGAGGCTGTGGGCAGCGGTGTGGCTGAAGCTGTGCTCTGCTTTCCTGGGTAGGTTTCTCTCTCTTGGGAACCAGGAGGCTGAGGATGAGCTCTAAGGTCACGCAGCCGGTGGGAGGCCTTACAACCCCGTTCCCCAGCTCACTGTCTGTACTTCAGTCCAGGCCTGGCAAAGCCCTCTTGGGCTCACAGAGCAGTCAAAGCATGGTGACGGATTTTGTTCCTGGGCCTTTGTTTTAAACCCCAAGCTGCCTCTTGGCAACCCAGCTCCTTACCCATCCCAACAACACGACCCTCACTGACCCACTCTCAGCTCCCTAGTTTGTCCTGCTTAGCCATCTCTCTGCGGTTGGTCATAGCAACTGTGCATTCTGATGCCACCCTTGTACTGGCCGCCCAGCTGGTGTGCTGGGCTTCATCTAGGCCATCCTGGGGGCCTGGAGCCTCCACTTCCTCTGGGTCTGGGGCCCCTCATTTCCCAAGCCTGCTGCCAGAATCCCTGTTACCTGCTGGCAGTGTCTCCATTCAACATGGTCTGAAGGACTCTGGACGGCGGCCCCTTCACTAGTGCAGCGATGACCCTGTCCATCCCTTTCCTATCACCAGCTTCCTCATACGAATTCTCCACTTCATCCACCAGCAATGTGGCTCTGTCCCAGGGGAGAGACCTGAGTTTCATTCTCAGATTCCCACGCCTGCTGGGAATTCCTTAATGGATTCCTTAATGCTTCGGAGCCTGGCTTTCCTCATCTGTAAAATGGGAATGCTAACAGCAGTCAGGCAGAAGCCTAGGCACCAGTATGTGAATGTGCTTTGCTTTGCTTGCAGGGCACAGATGCTCAGGAGAGCGGCAGCTGGGGGCAGCAGCTGCTTCCTGATGCTTCGCAAGGTCATTATCTGTCCTGTTTGACTTTAAAGGGCTCAGAGAAAACTTAATTGTGCCGGTTTTAAAGTGAGGAGATTCAGGCTCTGTACAAATAAGTGACCTACTTTAATGTTGCACTCTGTGGCCCATGAGTACACTGTTGGTGTCTCTTTCTGTGCTTAGTTTGAGAAACCACATTTTCCCCAGGCTCAGTAGCCCATGACTTTGGGCATCACTGCAGCTCATTCCAGGGTCCCCAGCAGTGAACAGGACAAGAACCCCTCGGATAGCCTGTGGGGTGGTCGGGGCTCCCGAGGCCCCCTTGGACACCCCGCTTCCTTTCTGTGGTCTTCCGGGGGGCTGCAGGATAGAGCGCTTGAAGCCCAGGGTGGTGACGGAGAGGACAGCGCAGACTCAGCTCTTCCGCAGCCCAGCCCTGGCTGGAGCAGCTCTGCGGCTGTCTGCTGCCCTCTGCCCAGTGCCCGCCTCGGGCGCTGCGGCTGGCAGCCTCATGGCCACCATGCACAACTCTGTGCCTTTCCTCTCTGGCTTATTCTTGCCAGATACACAGTTACTGCTTTTTATTTGGATCACTTTTCTGCGTTATGGTATTTGGGTTGTTTTCCATCCCGCCCCCCCCCCCCCCCCCCCCCCCCCCCCCCCCCCCGCCTGCCTGTGGCAGGATTCCGAAGCACATGTGCTCTCAGGCTGCAGTATTCCAGGAGGCTCCCTGTTAAGGGGCTTCAGGTCTCAGGGAGC
Organism: Myocastor coypus; assembly: GCA_004027025.1. NCBI lineage: Eukaryota > Metazoa > Chordata > Mammalia > Rodentia > Myocastoridae > Myocastor > Myocastor coypus. Next base: position 75 of record PVJA010000905.1, on the reverse strand, counting down.
CAGGCTAAGTGGGGCAATGGGGGCTGGCGGGCAAGGTCCAGCGCCCCTGGCAGAGAGGAAGGCAGCAGGCACATT